>JAGTTL010001306.1:0-14727 GCA_036851935.1 Coregonus suidteri | reverse complement strand
CTTTTCCTCCAAACACGGCGAGTGGATTTTAGAAAAAAAAAGCTCAATTTTTTCCATCGGGACCCCCATGCCCTTCTCCCTTTCCCTCCCCCGGATCTCCAGATGGCTTTGGCAAACTTCAGCCCCCGGGCCCCGGGGACATGAGCGGGCCCTTGAGCAGGGGGACCTTGCGTGCGCTGAGGATTTGAATCCAGGACGGCGTAGTGTGTAAAATAAGGGTTTTTCTTTGAGACTGTGGTCCCAGCTCTTTTAAGGTCATTGACCGGGTCTGCGTGAGTTCTGGGTGACCCCCTCACCTTCCTCATGTTTAGTGAGGGCCCCACGAGGTGGATTTTGGGCATGGAGCCCCAAAACGAGGGTGATTGACCATCATCTTGAACTTTTTCCTTTTTTTAATTTAATTTTGCCCCAACCGTTTTTTGCCTTCTCCCAAGCTGTTTGGGCCTTTGTCCGACCCCACCCCACCCCTTTTGCGGGTTTAAATATTTTATCCGGGGATGCCCTTAAACACAGCCTCTGGTTTTGGCCTTTGTGGGAGGTTGGAGTCTTTTGGATTGAGTTTTGTGGACAGGTGTCTTTTATAAGGTAAGGGTTTTTTAAAACAGGTGCAGTTAATAAGGTAATGAGTGGAAAAAAGGAGGGTTTCTTAAAAAAAAAAACCTAACAGGTCTGTAGACCCGGAATTTTACGGGTTTGGTAGGTGTTTCAAAAAACTTATGTCAGAAATAAAATGAAAATTTAAATTTTTACTTAAAAATCATACAATGGATTTTCTGGTTTTTTGTTTTAGTTTTCTGTCTTCCCCAGTTGAAAGGGGTACCAAAAGTTAAAAATTTTAAAACAACCTCTACAGGCTTTGGAAGTTAGAAAAACTGCAAAATTTTTTCGGAAAAATTTGTATTAAAATATTTTATTTTTCCCCCAATTTTGGGTATTTTTATTATATACACAAAAATTATAACTTTTTTTGGAGGCCCGGCCCGGGTTAGCCCTTAGTGGGTTAAGACCCCGTTTTTCCAAAATTAAACCGAAAGGTCGCTGTTTTAAAATTTTTTCCCCGAGCGGACTAGGTGAAAAATTTTTGGGTCGAGTGCCCGGGAGAAAAAGGAACTTAACCTTAAATTTCGGGAAAGGTTCGCTCTGGCTAAAAAAGTCTTTTGGTTTTTTTTAAAAAGAATTTTTTTAAAATTTTAAAAAAATGGTTTTTTTTTATATGTATTACACAAAAAAAAAGAAGAAAAAAAAACATAGGGGGGAAAATTGGGAAAGTGATGAGAAATTACATTGTTTGGAAGTTACAAAGAGTTAAAAAAAGGTTTTTTCCTCTCGTTTTTAAAATCTGTCCAAAATAAGGCCATTTTTTCCATGGGCTTTTTTTGGACCTAGGGCCTGTGGGCCTGCCTTTCCGCCGGGGGACTAGGGGCCCCCCATGTTGGGGGCGGAGATGGCATCTCTTCATTTATAAAAGATCTCGGGGTAAATGGGAGGTGCACACAGCACAGAGGAGCAAAATGAAATGGGGCCCAAAAAAATTACAACATGAGAACAAGCAGACAAAAAAAGCTCAAAAAAAATAAAAATAAAAAATAAATTTGATTTTTGCGTTTCAGGTTTTTGGAATATCGCCCCAAAAAAAAAAAATACTTTCAAATTAATTTTTCAAAAATTTTCCCCCCCCCCCCCTCCCCCCCCCCCCCCCCCCACCCCTTACCCATTCCACGTGACGGGCCTGTGGACATTTACAAAACCCCCACCTATCTCTTCCCCCCTTTATAGCAGGCATACCCCAAAGTGGCGGGTTTTTATTTTTGGGGGGACAGCACAAAAATTCATAACGACACCCCAAAGACAGGCGGGTTTTTTTTCTTTTTTTTTTCCCCCGCCCCCACTTTTTTTTTTTTCCCTTTTTTTCCAAGAATTTTTAGGAAGAAGGGAAAAAACCAAAGACACGCACACGCACACAGCACCACAGCTACTGTTTTGGCTTGTGTGTTTTGCTACTGACGTCTTCATAAGTGCTTTTTTCAAGTGGTTGACATAGTTTTCATCTAGCGCCCATCGGTATCAACGCTGTGTAGTTAGGGGTTGTGACAGTAGAGGTCTGATTGAAAGGCCAGAGAGTGAAGAAAACCAAGTACTGACTGAGGAGAGGAGACACCTGGGAGAGAACAATTTAAACAGAGACTACTGAATGATCAGTGCTGTTCTCTTCTGTTCGCAGAAACACAAAACACTCTGTTCCATTCGAAGCATGTTAAAAGGAGCTAGTGAGAATATAGAGCTACATGAGAATATATGAGCTATGAGAATATAGAGATATGAGAAGAAATAGAGCTATGAGGGAATATAGAGCTATGAAGAATATAGAGTATTGAGAATATAGAGCCTATGAGAATATACAGCTATGAGAATATAGAGCTATGAGAATATAGAGCTATGAGAATATACAGCTATGAGAATATAGAGCTATGAGAATATAGAGCTATGAGAATATAGAGCTATGAGAATATACAGCTATGAGAAATATAGAGCTATGAGAATAATAGAGCTATGAGAAATTATAGAGCGGATGAGAATATACAGTGAGAATATAGAGCTATGAGAATATAGAGCTATGAGAGATAGAGCTAGAGAACTATAGAGCTATGAGAATATAGAGCTATGAGAATATAGAGCTATGAGAATATAGAGCTATGAGAATATATAGAGCTATGAGAATATAGAGCTATGAGAATATAGAGCTATGAGAATATACAGCTATGAGAATATAGAGCTATGAGAATATACAGCTATGAGAATATAGAGCTATGAGAATATAGAGCTATGAGAATATACAGCTATGAGAATATAGAGCTATGAGAATATACAGCTATGAGAATATAGAGCTATGAGAATATACAGCTATATGAGAATATAGAGCTATGAGAATATACAGCTATGAGAATAAAGAGCTATGAGAATATACAGCTATGAGAATATAGAGCTATGAGAATATAGAGCTATGAGAATATAGAGCTATGAGAATAGACAAAAGTTTGAACAAAAACAAAAATAAAACCACAGGCAAATGTTTTTTACCTTTAATGTGTGAACAGTACTACATAAATCCCTCAGTAGAGTAGGAACACTATAAAACACTATAAAAAGGCTGTTTTATTGCCATTTTCAGCGCCTCAGACAGTGTGACAGGGACAGGGGTGAGATTGTCATTCTACCACTGGAGGGCTGGAAACATAATGAGACAGGCAGGGCTGGGATGTGTTAACCCCAAGGGGGGAGGGAGTCAGGCAGCCAGACACCCTCAGAGGAAGGTCTAGGATGGATGGTTGGTTATACCCCATCTGCAGGTAGGGGAGCAGTTTCTCTTCACTGTCAGGTGGGCCAGGCTTCCGGTTCAGCTTGAGCTCTTCAACAAAATGTTTTTGTCTGACTCTCCTTGGTAGGGGAGAACTGATGAGAACTTTAACTGGGAGACAACATCTTGGGGCTTTCCAATGCAGCAGCAGCAGAAACAACAACAGCGATACAAGCATGATAAAATCATCATCAATAACCAGAGGAGTCCCATCAAAGTATTGCTAAGGGTATCGTGCTATCCGGGACAGCAGTCGGGAGAGGACGTGTTTTTCTCTAGCTCTCTAGCTCTCTAGCTGGAGGTAAGCAAACTTCTCATTTGGTGTTGAGTATAGCTTAACCATGCATTAGATCGTAGGTTGGTAGTTAGTTGTAGTTAGGTATTGTATTTATTATAGGTTAGTATTGTTGTTATTGTAGGTTTTTCCCGTAGGTTATTGTAGGCTAGTATTGAAGCTCGAGGCTAGCTAGCTCTCTAGCTGGAGGTAAGCAAACAAACTTCTCATTTGGTGTTGAGTATAGCTTAACCATGCATTAGATCGTAGGTTGGTAGTTAGTTGTAGTTAGGTATTGTATTTATTATAGGTTAGTATTGTTGTTATTGTAGGTTATTGTAGGTTAGTATCGAAGCACGAGGCTAGCTAGCTAGCGGGTAGCTACTGGTAACGATTAGCTGTTCCCACTGTTAAATGTGCTTCTAGCCAAACGTTTAATTTTTGCTGCGTTCTGCGTTCTGCGTTGCTGCGTTCTGCGTTATGTAAGGAACTAGACACGGACATGAATCATCTGTTTAGTGTGCTAGTGTGCTAACACACTCTTGGCAGTTTGTTGTAACCAAGTATTGGTGCTAATTGTGTGTTAATGGATGCTAGCTTGCTAGTTAGCTACGGGCGTCATAGCTAGGTATCGTGGGTAGCTACTTGTGTCTTGGCAGTGTCTTCCGCCGTGCCGGCTGTAGCACGAAAGCGAGCTAATTAGCGTTTTTTCGAACAGAGTCAGAGTCAACACAGTAGCCATTGTGTGCCGGGTTGTAGCACGAAGCTAGCTAGCTAGCCGTTCTTCAAACAAAGCCAACACAGTGGCCATTGCTAGCTACCCAGCACGACCAGCGAACGGTGCGGTAGTAGCTAATTACAATATACTTGTCCTAGCTAGCCAATGTTGAATCATTGCTGCGTCATGAAAAGGAACTGACCACAGACACGAATGATCTGTTTAGTGTGTTATCACACTATTGGTGGTTTGCTAGTGACCAAGTGTTTGTGCTTGGCTGTGTGTGTTACTGGATGCTGGCATGCTGGTTAGCTAGTTAACACACTATTGGTGGTTTTGTTGTGAGTATTGGTGCTTAACTGTGTGTTAAACTGTGTGTTTATGGGATGCTAGCATGCTAGTCAGCTATGGTGTCATAGTTGGCTAGCTGAATAAAAGTGGGTTTGAGTTTATTCCTTTAAACATTGAACAACTGTTCAGTGAAACAATTTTAGTTTCTGAGGGTAGAAGTTTTTGGTGAGGGAGGCCCCCCTCTCTCCTCTCCCAGATGCTTAGCTCATTTCATTCCGATCTCCTCTGCATTTTTGTAGCCATTTGCTACAGCCTGTCAACTATGCCTCTGCCTATCCCTGTTCTCTCGTCTCTGCACAGGCTACACAAACAACGCACAAACACCGCGCGGCTGCTGCCTCTCCAACCTGGTGGTCCCTGCTCGCACCCTCACCTGGAGTTCCAGGTCGCAGGCAGCCTCTGAAACTGCCGTTCTGCTGCCAACCAAAGCTGACTTCATCCCAGCCTATGCCAACCTCCAGTCCCCGACTTCCTGGCGCTGACGGAAAACATGGATCACCACTGAAAAACACGGCTACTCCTACTGCTCTCTCCTCGTCTGACCATGTGTTCTCGCATACCCCGAGAGCATCTGGTCAGAGGGGTGGTGGTACAGGAATCCTCATCTCTCCCAAGTGGACATTCTCAATTTTTCCCCTAACCCATCTGTTCTATCTCCTCATTTGAATTCCATGCTGTCACAGTCACTAACCCATTTAAGCTTAATATCCTTGTCATCTATCGCCCTCCAGGTTCCCTTGGAGAGTTCATCAACGAGCTGAACGCCTTGATAAGTTCCTTTCCTGAGGATGGCTCACCCCTCACAGTTTTTGGGGATTTCAACCTCCCTATGTCCACGTTTGACTCATTTCTCTCTGCCTCCTTTTTTCCACTCCTCTCCTCTTTTGACCTCACCCTCTCACCATCCCCCCCCTACTCACAAGGCAGGCAATACGCTTGACCTCATCTTCACTAGATGCTGCTCCTCTACTAATCTCACTGCAACTCCCCTCCAAGTCTCCGACCACTACTTTGTTTCCTTTTCTCTCTCGCTCTCCTCCCACACTACTCACTCTGCCCCTACACAGATGGTAATGCGCCGCCGCAACCTTCGCTCTCTCTCTCCCACTACTCTCTCCCCCCATCTTCCATCCTATCATCTCTTCCCTCTGCTCAATCCTTCTCCCTCCAATCTCCTGATTCTGCCTCCTCAACCCTCCTCTCCTCCCTTTCTGCATCCTTTGACTCTCTGTGTCCCCTATCCTCCCGGCCGGCTCGGTCCTCCCCCCCAGCTCCGTGGCTTGATGACTCACTGCGAGCTCACAGAACAGAGCTCCGGGCAGCGGAGAGGAAATGGAAAGAAAAACTAAACTCCCTACCGACCTGGCATCTTTTCACTCCCTCCTCTCTACATTTTCTTCATCTGTTTCTGCTGCTAAGGCCACCTTCTACCACTCTAATTCCAAGCATCTGCCTCTAACCCTAGGAAGCTCTTTGCCACATTTTCTCCCTCCTGAATCCTCCTCCCCCCCCCCCCCCCCCCCCCCCCCCCCCCCCCCACCCCCCTCCCCCCCCCCCCCCCCCCCCTCCTCTCTCTCTGTGGATGACTTCGTCAACCACTTTGAAAAGAAGGTTGACGACATCCGATCCTCGTTTGTTAAGTCTAATAACACTGCTGGTCCTGCTCACACTGCCCTACCCTATGCTTTGACTTCTTTCTCCCCCTCTCTCTCCAGATAAAATCCTGCGACTTGTGACTGCAGGCCGCCCAACAACCTGCCCGCTTGACCCCATCCCCTCCTCCCTTCTCCAGACCATCTCCGGTGACCTTCTCCCCTACCTCACCTCGCTGATCAAATCATCCTTGACCGCTGGCCATGTCCCTTCCGTCTTCAAGAGAGCGAGAGTTGCTCCCCTCCTCAAAAAACCAACACTCGACCCCACTGATGTCAACAACTACAGAACCAGTATCCCTTCTTTCTTTTCTTTCCAAAAAACTATTGAGCGTGCCGTCTTTAGCCAACTCTCTTGCTATCTCTCTCAGAATGACCTTCTTGATCCAAACCAATCAGGTTTCAGGACTGGTCATTCAACTGAGACTGCTCTTCTCTGTGTCACGGAGACTCTCCGCACTGCTAAAGCTAACTCTCTCTCCTCTGCTCTGTCCTTCTAGACCTGTCTGCTGCCTTTGATACTGTGAACCATCAGATTCCTCCTCTCCCACCCTCTCCGAGATGGGCATCTCCGGCGCGGCTCACTCCTGGATTGCGTCCTACCTGACCGGTCGCTCCTACCAAGTGGCGTGGCGGGAAAGCTGTCTCCGCACCACGTGCTCTCACCACTGGTGTCCCCCAGGGATCGGTTCTGGGCCCTCTCCTTTTCTCCCTATACACCAAGTCACTTGGCTCTGTCATATCCTCACATGGTCTCTCCTATCATTGCTACGCTGACGATACACAACTAATCTTCTCCTTTCCCCCTTCTGATACCAGGTGGCGAATCGCATCTCTGCATGTCTGGCAGACATATCAGTATGGATGACGGATCACCACCTCAAGCTGAACCCTGGCAAGACGGAGCTGCTCTTCCTCCCGGGGAAGGACTGCCCGTTCCATGATCTCGCCATCACGGTTGACAACTCCGCTGTGTCCTCCTCCCAGAGTGCGAAAGAGCCTAGGCGTGACCCTGGACAACACCCTGTCGTTCTCCGCCAACATCAAGGCGGTGACCCGCTCCTGCAGGTTCATGCTCTACAACATTCGGAGAGTGCGACCCTGCCTTACACAGGAAGCGGCGCAGAAGGTCCTGGTCCAGGCACTTGTCATCTCCCGTCTGGACTACTGCAACTCGCTGTTGGCTGGGCTCCCTGCCTGTGCCATTAAACCCCTACAACTCATCCAGAATGCCGCAGCCCGTCTGGTTTTCAACCTTCCCAAGTTCTCTCACGTCACCCCCCTCCTCCGCACACTCCACTGGCTTCCAGTTGAAGCTCGCATCCGCTACAAGACCATGGTGCTTCTTGCCTATGGAGCAGTGAGGGGAACGGCACCTCTGTACCTTCAGGCTCTGATCAGTCCCTACACCCAAACGAGGACATTGCGTTCATCCACCTCTGGCCTGCTGGCTCCCCTTCCTCTGCGGAAGCACAGCTCCCCGCTCAGCCCAGTCAAAACTGATGTTCGCTGCTCTGGCACCCCAATGGTGGAACAAGCTTCCTCACGACGCCAGGACAGCGGAGTCACTCACCACCTTCCGGAGACATTTGAAACCCCACCTCTTTAAGGAATACCTGGGATAGGATAAAGTATTCCTTCTAACCCCCCCCCCCCCCCCAAATTGTAAAGTGGTTATCCCACTGGCTATAGGGTGAACGCACCAATTTGTGAGTCGCTCTGGCTAAGAGCGTCTGCTAAATGACGTTATTGTGCCCTTGAGCAAAGGCACTTAACCCTAATTGCTCCTGTAAGTCGCTCTGGTTAAGAGCGTCTGCTAAATGACTAAAATGTAAATGTAAATGTGGTAAGATATATACATTGCCCATAGAAAGTATTTATTAGGGTTGAATATTTTCCTGGTAATCTTATTATTATTATTTTTTTTTCTCCAGAGAATAAATCCCTTTTCTCCCGCATAAACCAGTATTTCCCGCCAAAACCGGAAGTGTGATTCTTAAGCATATAAAGCATATATACTGAACAAAAATATAAACGCAACATGTAAAGTGTTGGTCCCATGTTTCATGAGCTGAAATAAAAGATCCCAAAAATGTTCCATACGCACAAAAAGCTTATTTCTCTCAAATGTTGTGCACAAATGTGTTTACATCCCTGAGTGAGTATTTCTCCTTTGCCAAGATAATCCATCAACCGGACAGGTGTGGCATTTCAAGAAGCTGATTAAACAGCATGATCATTACACAGGTGCACCTTGTGCTGGGGACAATAAAAAGGCCACTCTAAAATGTGCAGTTTTATCACACAACAATGCCACAGATGTCTCAAGTTTTGAGGGAGCATGCAATTGGCATGCTGACTACAAGAATGTCCACCAGAGCTGTTGCAAGACAATCAAATGTTAATTTCTCTACCATAAGCCGCCTCCAACGTCGTTTTAGAGAATTTGGCAGCACGTCCAACCAGCCTCACAACCGCAGACCACGTAAGCACACCAGCCCAGGACCTCCACATCCGGCTTCTTCACCTGCGGGATTGTCTGAGACCAGCCACTCAGATGGCTGATAAAACTGGGTTTGCACAACCGAAGAATTTCTGCACAAACTGTCAGAAACCGTCTCAGGGAAGCTCACTAGGGATCTTGACCTGACTGCAATTCGGTGTCGTAACCGACTTCAGTGGGCAAATGCTCACCTTCGATGGCCACTGGCACGCTGGAGAAGTGTGCTCTTTACAGATGAATCCCGGCAGATGGTAGACAGCGTGTATGGTGTTGTGTGGGCGATCAGTTTGCTGATGTCAACGTTGTGAACAGAGTGCCCCATGGTGGCGGTGGGGTTATGGTATATATCCAGCAACTTTGCACAGCCACTGAAAAGGATTGGGACAAAATTCCACAGGCCACAACCAACAGCCTGATCAACTACGCGAAGGAGATGTGTCACGCTGCATGAAGCAAATGGTGGTCACACCCTATATTGACTGGTTTTCTGATCCACGCCCCTACTTTTTTTTAAAGGTATCTGTGACCAACAGATGCATATCTGTATTCCCAGCAGTGTAGGCTCCTCAGAGGAGGAAGGGGAGGACCATCCTACTCAGTGAATTTAATAAAAATAAAAATTGTAAAACATTTAAAGAAGTTGTCCTTTTTAGATAAAACTATACTAAATATATTCACCTCACCAAATAATTTCTTTAAATGAAGGTATACAGTAGCCTCAGCAGCACTCTGTAGGGTAGCACCATGGTGTAGCCGGAGGACAGATAGCTTCTGTCCTCCTCTGGGTACATTGACTTCAATACAAAACATAGGAGGCTCATGGTTCTCACCCGCTTCCATAGACTTACACAGTAATTATGACAACTTCCGGAGGGCATCCTCCAACCTATCAGAGCTCTTGCAGCATGACCTGACATGTTGTCCACCCAATCAAAGGGTCAGAGAATGAATCTAGTCCTGAAAGCATTAGCTACAGCTAGCTAGCACTGCAGTGCATACAGTGGGGGAAAAAAGTATTTAGTCAGCCACCAATTGTGCAAGTTCTCCCACTTAAAAAGATGAGAGAGGCCTGTAATTTTCATCATAGGTACAAGTCAACTATAACAGACAAAATGAGAGAGAAAAAATCCAGAAATTCACATTGTAGGATTTTTAATGATTTTATTTGCAAATTATGGTGGAAAATAAGTATTTGGTCAATAACAAAAGTTTCTCAATAATTTGTTATATACCCTTGTTGGCAATGACACAGGTCAAACGTTTTCTGTAAGTCTTCACAAGGTTTTCACACACTGTTGCTGGTATTTTGGCCCATTCCTCCATGCAGATCTCCTCTAGAGCAGTGATGTTTTGGGGCTGTCGCTGGGCAACACGGACTTTCAACTCCCTCCAAAGATTTTCTATGGGGTTGAGATCTGGAGACTGGCTAGGCCACTCCAGGACCTTGAAATGCTTCTTACGAAGCCACTCCTTCGTTGCCCGGGCGATGTGTTTGGGATCATTGTCATGCTGAAAAACCCAGCCATGTTTCATCTTCAATGCCCTTGCTGATGGAAGGAGGTTTTCACTCAAAATCTCACGATACATGGCCCCATTCATTCTTTCCTTTACACGGATCAGTCGTCCTGGTCCCTTTGCAGAAAAACAGCCCCAAAGCATGATGTTTCCACCCCCATGCTTCACAGTAGGTATGGTGTTCTTTGGATGCCAACTCAGCATTCTTTGTCCTCCAAACACGACGAGTTGAGTTTTTTACCAAAAAGTTATATTTTGGTTTTCATCTGACCATATGACATTCTCCCAATCCTCTTCTGGATCATCCAAATGCACTCTAGCAAACTTCAGACGGGCCTGGACATGTACTGGCTTAAGCAGGGGGACACGTCTGGCACTGCAGGATTTGAGTCCCTGGACGGCGTAGTGTGTACTGATGGTAGGCTTTGTTACTTTGGTCCCAGCTCTCTGCAGGTCATTCACTAGATCCCCCCGTGTGGTTCTGGGATTTTTGCTCACCGTTCTTGTGATCATTTTGACCCCACGGGGTGAGATCTTGCGTGGAGCCCTAGATCGAGGGAGATTATCAGTGGTCCTTGTATGTCTTCCATTTCCTAATAATTGCTCCCACAGTTGATTTCTTCAAACCAAGCTGCTTACCTATTGCAGATTCAGTCTTCCCAGCCTGGTGCAGGTCTACAATTTTGTTTCTGGTGTCCTTTGACAGTTCTTTGGTCTTGGCCATAGTGGAGTTTGGAGTGTGACTGTTTGAGGTTGTGGACAGGTGTCTTTTATATTGATAACAAGTTCAAACAGATGCCATTAATACAGGTAACGAGTGGAGGACAGAGGAGCCTCTTAAAGAAGAAGTTACAGGTCTGTGAGAGCCTGAAATCTTGCTTGTTTGTAAGTGACCAAATACTTATTTTCCACCATAATTTGCAAATAAATTCATAAAAAATCCTACAATGTGATTTTCTGGATTTTTTCCCCCTCAATTTGTCTGTCATAGTTGACGTGTACCTATGATGAAAATTACAGGCCTCTCTCATCTTTTTAAGTGGGAGAACTTGCACAATTGGTGGCTGACTAAATACTTTTTTTCCCCACTGTAAAATGTGGTGAGTAGTTGACTCAAACAGACAGAAAGAAAATAGTTGAACAGTTTAACAAATTCATTTCTTCCAAAATTAAGAAGTGAGAGAGAGAGAGAGCAAGCTAGCTATAATTGGTTGTATTTTCTTTCAACTTTCACTTAGCTAGTGAATGCAGCTAGCTAGTTTAGCATACTCAAACACCCGGCTCAAACAGAGATGGATGCTATGTTAGCTAAATGGCTATGGCTATCCAACACTGGAACTCTTCCAAGTCGAGGTAAGCTTTTGGTTTTATTAATTTATTGCCACCGGGGCCCGCCGTTGTAACTGCTTAACTGCTTTCTGATTGTACACTGTGCTGCATGATTGTAGTGGGTTCACTAACGTGTTAGTTCTAGTAGCTACAGTGAGGGAAAAAAGTATTTGATCCCCTGCTGATTTTGTACGTGTGCCCACTGACAAAGAAATGATAAGTCTATAATTTTAATGGTAGGTTTATTTGAACAGTGAGAGACAGATTAACAACAAAAAAATCCAGAAAAACGCATGTCAAAAATGTTATAAATTGATTTGCATTTTAATGAGGGAAATAAGTATTTGACCCCCTCTCAATCAGAAAGATTTCTGGCTCCCAGGTGTCTTTTATACAGGTAACGAGCTGAGATTAGGAGCACACTCTTTAAGGGAGTGCTCCTAATCTCAGTTTGTTACCTGTATAAAAGACACCTGTCCACAGAAGCAATCAGTCAAACAGATTCCAAACTCTCCACCATGGCCAAGACCAAAGAGCTCTCCAAGGATGTCAGGGACAAGATTGTAGACCTACACAAGGCTGGAATGGGCTTTAAGACCATCGCCAAGCAGCTTGGTGAGAAGGTGACAACAGTTGGCGCGATTATTCGCAAATGGAAGATACACAAAAGAACTGTCAATCTCCCTCAGCCTGGGGCTCCATGCAAGATCTCACCTCGTGGAGTTGCAATGATCATGAGAATGGTGAGGAATCAGCCCAGAACTACACGGGAGGATCTTGTCAATGATCTCAAGGCAGCTGGGACCATATTCACCAAGAAAACAATTGGTAACACACTACGCCGTGAAGGACTGAAATCCTGCAGCGCCCGCAAGGTCCCCCTGCTCAAGAAAGCACATATACAGGCCCGTCTGAAGTTTGCCAATGAACATCTGAATGATTCAGAGGAGAACTGGGTGAAAGTGTTGTGGTCAGATGAGACCAAAATCGAGCTCTTTGGCATCAACTCAACTCGCCGTGTTTGGAGGAGGAGGAATGCTGCCTATGACCCCAAGAACACCATCCCCACCGTCAAACATGGAGGTGGAAACATTGTGCTTTGGGGGGTTTTTTCTGCTAAGGGGACAGGACTACTTCACCGAATCAAAGGGACGATGGCCGGCGCCATGTACCATCAAATCTTGGGTGAGAACCTCCTTCCCTCAGCCAGGGCATTGAAAATGGGTTGTGGATGGGTATTCCAGCATGACAATGACCCAAAACACACGGCCAAGGCAACAAAGGAGTGGCTCAAGAAGAAGCACATTAAGGTCCTGGAGGGGCCTAGCCAATCTCCAGACCTTAATCCCATAGAAAATCTGTGGAGGGAGCTGAAGGTTCGAGTTGCCAAACGTCAGGCTCGAAACCTTAATGACTTGGAGAAGATCTGCAAAGAGGAGTGGGACAAAATCCCTCCTGAGATGTGTGCAAACCTGGTGGCCAAAATATAAGAAACGTCTGACCTCTGTGATTGCCAACAAGGGTTTTGCCACCAAGTACTAAGTCATGTTTTGCAGAGGGGTCAAATACTTATTTCCCTCATTAAAATGCAAATCAATTTATAACATTTTTGACATGCGTTTTTTGTCTCTCACTGTTCAAATAAACCTAGCATTAAAATTATAGACTGATCATGTCTTTGTCAGTGGGCAAACGTACAAAATCAGCAGGGGATCAAATACTTTTTCCCCCACTGTATGTTGACAACGATGTAGGCTATGTGTAGCGGTTAGTGGTCATGATATGAAGGTTTGGCTTGGAAGTTGTTGTTTTTTTGCCTGGTCACAGACAGCTGATGTTGTGCACTGAAGTCCACAAGCGAAGGGAAAAGGTAAGAGGAGGAGAGCGTGTATATAGTTGCGAGAAGGAATTGTATATACAACGAGCAAAGTGATCATGATGTTTTTATGTGGCTGCTATGAAAGTGTGATCAGGGGTGTATTCATTCCGCCAATTCTGATGACAAACATTTCTTAAACGGAAGCAAATGTAACGAAACTGGGATAAACATACCTGAATTTGTCCAATAAAAACTGTCATTTGCAACTGTTGGACTAATGATTACAGCTAGATGAGCTAGATGCAGGCAAGAGTGTGCAAGGCGGTATTGAATGTGTCACTGTCTGTCACCTTGATCACTCAAAATTGTCTCAACTTTTGCACCTACGTTGTTAACTTTCTTTCAGAGGCTAGGTTGTAGCAACCTCATGATGGGTACAGGGAAAACTTTTGTATCATGTAGTAGCCTAAACCTATTGATGTTACATTGAGCTGGGTGAATGGAATACAAATGACAGTCATCCAATATGCTGTAATACAAATAAGGCCATGCTCATAATTTTTTTTATCATCCTCCCTCATCTTAAATGGCACTGACCGCCACTGACTCCCAGTCATGTGAAATCCATATATTAGGGACTAATTAATTCATTTCAATTTACTGATTTCCTTATATGAACTGTAATTCAGTAACATCTTTTAAATTGTTGCATTTGGGGCCCAGGCTGCTCCTCCTCCTTGTTCGGGCAGGCTTCGGCGGTCGTCGTCCCGGAGTACTAGCTACCACCCTTCGATGTTTTATGTTTGTTTGGTTTTGTCTGTTTGTACACCTGTCCCTTTTTAGTGGGGTTGGGTTTTGTTTCCATTATTTTCGTGTTGGGTCAGGTTTTTAATTGAAAAGCGCGTTAGTGTGTGGGTTTTTTATCTCAGGTTTTTTTTTGAGAGTCAGAAAATGCACTGGGGGTTTTAATATGGGACGCACGTTCGGTGTGTGGAATTTTTGGTTTGGGTGGCAGGTATGTTTTTGGAGAATTTGTGATCACTTAGGTTACAACCCCTGTTTCGCCTTAAAAATCACAAAACAAGCAGCATTTAGACCCAAAACCACAATCGCGGACAACCAAAAAAAACAGGGGGTCCTGCAGAAAAAAAAGGTTTAAAGTGTCCCCCTTTGAAGTTTAAAAACCACGGGGGGAAAACACCCGGTAAAAG
>JAGTTL010001305.1:0-14728 GCA_036851935.1 Coregonus suidteri | reverse complement strand
CTCCACAGCCTCAGGGATCTAGATACATTTTTCTAAAACCTCTCTGAGATTAAAACAAATTATGATAAATGTACTATATTATGTATTCGGACTACGTAAAAAAACCAATTTTTACATTACCATTTAGGTTTACCAATAATGTGGTCTGGATGGTGATCGTGGATACAGTGAGGAAAAAAGTATTTAGTCAGCAACCAATTGTGCAAGTTCTCCCACTTAAAAATTCTGAGAGAGGCCTGTAATTTCAGCATAGGTACACGTCAACTAGAACAGGACCCCCCCCCAAAAAGAGGAAAAAGAAAATCACATTGTTAGGAGTTTTTAATGATTTTATTTGCAAATTATGGTGGGGAAAATAGTATTTGGTCAATAACAAAAGTTTCTCAATATTTTTATATTACCCAACCTTTGTTGGCAGTGACACAGGTCAAACGTTTTCTGTAAGTCTTCACAAGGTTTTCACACACTGTTGCTGGTATTTTGGCCCATTCCTCCATGCAGATTTCTCCTCAAAGAGCAGTGATTGTTTTGGGGCTGTCGCTGGGCAACACGGACTTTCAACTCCCTCCAAAGATTTTCTTTGGGAGGTTTTGAGATCTGGAGACTCGCTAGGCCACCTCCAGGACGCTTGAAATGCTACTTACAAAGCCACTCCTTCGTTGCCCGGGCCGGTGTTGTTTGGGATCATTGTCAGGCTGAAAGACCCAGCCTACGTTTCATCTTCAATGCCCCTTGCTGATGGAAGGAGGTTTTCACTCAATTAACGATCTATGGCCCCATTCATTCTTTCCTTTACACGGATCAGTCCGTCCTGGTCCCTTTGCATAAAACAACAGCCCCAAAGCATGATGTTTCCACCCCCATGCTTCACAGTAGGTATAGTGTTCTTTGGATGCAAACTCAGCATTCTTTGTCCTCCAAACACGACGAGTTGGTTTTTACCAAAAGTTATATTTTGGTTTCAGCTGACCATATGTATATTGTCCCAATCCTCTTCTGGATCATCCAAATGCACTCTACAAACTTCAGACGAGGCCTGGACATGTACGGGGGCTTAAGCAGGGGGATACGTCTGGCACTGCAGGATTTGAGTCCCTGGCGGCGTAGTGTGTTACTGATGGTAGGCTTTGGTTACTTGGTCCCAGCTCTCTGCAGGTCATTCACTAGGTCCCCCCCGTGTGGTTCTGGGATTTTTGCTCACCGTTCTTGTGATCATTTTGACCCCATGGGGTGAGATCTTGCGTGGAGGCCCAGATTGAGGGAGATTACCAGTGGTCTTGTATGTCTTCCATTTCCTAATAATTGCTCCCACAGTTGATTTCTTCAACCAAGCTGCTTACCTATTGCAGATTCAGTCTTCCCAGCCTGGTGCAGATCTACAATTTTGTTTCTGGTGTCCTTTGACAGCTCTTTGGTCTTGGCCATAGTGGAGTTTGGAGTGTGACTGTTTGAGGTTGTGGGACAGGTGTCTTTTATACTGATAACAAGGTCAAACAGGTGCCATTAATACAGGTAACGAGTGGAGGACAGAGGAGGAGCCTCTTAAAGAAGAAGTTACAGGTCTGTGAGAAGCCAGAAATCTTACTTGTTTTTGTAGGTGACCAAATACTTATTTTCCACCATAATTTGCAAATAACTTCATAAAAAAAAATCCTACAATGTGAATTTCTGGTTTTTTTTTTTTGTCAATTTGTCTGTCATAGTTGACGTGTACCTATGATGAAAATTACAGGCCTCTCTCTTTTTAAGTGGGAGAACTTGCAACAATTGGTGGCTGACTAATACTTTTTTTCCCTACTGTACGTATTATGGACAGAGTATGCTAACATTATTAGTTATTCTTGTTGTTATTAGTTGTTGGTTATTAGTCCCCCCATCCTTCAGCTCCATACAACACCACCCATATATATCTTAACCAACATCCATATAGGATTTCTATTTACCATACATTTGTACTGTGATGTTTTACAAAAGTTCTGAACCTTTCTATTCTCATTTGTTTCTACAGACTGTTCATTTAAAATAACCATTTTTGCTAAAAAGTATTATATTATTGATCGATTGTCAATTACTTTTTCAGATCACCCAGTAGTGCTATCTGCAGGGTTTAGCTCCAGGTAATATTGCAAATCTTTAGCCATTCCTGGACGTGTCACCAAAAAGCAAGCTACAAATGGACAGTACGCAAAATAAATGATCTAATGATTCTCGTCGCTGGCAAAAAATCTTGCAGAGCTGGGAAGATTGTATCCCCCATATAAAATTACATTATTGGTATTAGTTTATTTTTGTCTGGCTTGCCGTTCCAAATAAAAATGGAATCGTTTTTTCTCATAATAAAAAATAAAAACTGTTTCGCTAGGCGTAGGCATAGACCATAAGCAAATAGGTAAACTGGGATAATAAAGAGTTAATCAGGGTGAGTTTTTTCCACAAATTGACAGGTATATACCTTTCCAATGGTAGCAGGATCGTGTATATATATATTTGTTAAACTTTCTATTACAATGTATTGGAGTGAGATCATTTATTTCATTTGGGATATGTATTCAGAGTAGAGCCACATCCTCATCAGGGACCATTTATTGGTAAACTACATTTTTTTTAGGGCCTGGGTAGAGTTGGACCTGAACACCGAGGGCCTGGGTAGAGTTGGACCTGAAACAGCCGAGGGCCTGGGTAGAGTTGGACCTGAACACCGAGGGCCTGGGTAGAGTTGGACCTGAACAGCGAGGGCATAACATTCATTCACATGCAGGGCTCTAATGTGGGTCTCCCCTCTGAGATCTGATCAAGCAAGGTAGGAACTTGAACAAATACGACATGTTTCATTTTAGTCATTTAGCAGATGCTCTTATCCAGAGCGACTTAGTGAGTGCATAACATTTCATACTGGCCCCCGTGGGAATCGAACCCACAATCCTGGCGTTGGAAACGCCATGCTCTGCCCAACTGAGCTACACACATTGTGTAAGGTTTCTAGTGTAAGATGGTACTTTGCTGTACCGTTGTAGCAAAATATGTTTACATTTACATTTTACATTTTAGTCATTTAGCAGACGCTCTTAACCAAGAGCGACTTACAGGAGCAATTAGGGTTAAAGTGCCTTGCTCAAGGGCATATTAACGTCATTTAGCAGAACGCTCTTAGCCAGAGCGACTCACAAATTGGTGCGTTCACCCTATAGCCAGTGGGATAACCACTTTACAATTTGGGGGGGGGGGGGGTGGGGGGGGGGGGGGGGGGGGGTGGGTTAGAAGGAATACTTTAGCCTATCCCAGGTATTCCTTAAAGAGGTGGGGTTTTCAAATGTCTCCCGGAATGGTGGTGAGTGACGTCCGCTGTCCTGGCGTCGTTGAGGGAGCTTGTTCCCCCATTGGGGTGGCCAGAGCAGACGAACAGTTTTTGACTGGGCTGAGGGGGAGCTGTGCTTCCAGCAGAGGAAAGGGGAGCCAGCAGGCCAGAGGTGGATGAACGCAATGTCCTCGTTTTGGTGTAGGGACTGATCAGAGCCTGAGGTACAGGGGTGCCGTTCCCCTCACTGCTCCAAAGGGCAAGCACCATGGTCTTGTAGCGGATGCGAGCTTCAATTGGAAGCCAGTGGAGTGTGCGGAGGAGGGGGTGACGTGAGAGAACTTGGGAAGGTTGAACCACCAGACGGGCTGCGGCATTCTGGATGAGTTGTAGGGGTTTAATGGCACCGGCAGGGAGCCCAGCCAACAGCGAGTTGCAGTAGTCCAGACGGGAAGATGACAAGTGCCTGGACCAGGACCTGCGCCGCTTCCTGGTTAAGGCAGGGTCGCACTCTCCGAATGTTGTAGAGCATGAACCTGCAGAGCGGGTCACCCGCCTCTGATGTTGGCGCAGGAGAACGACAGGGTGTTGTCCAGGTCCGCCTAGGCTCTTCGCACTCTGGGAGGAGGACACAGCGGAGTTGTCCCTACCGTGATGGCGAGAATCATGGAACGGGCAGTCCCTTCCCGGGGAGGAAGAGCAGCTCCGTCTTGCCAGGGTTTCAGCTTGAGGTGGTGATCCGTCATCCATACTGATATGTCTGCCAGACATGCAGAGAATGCGATTCGCCACCCATGGTGACATCAAAGGGGGAAAGGAGAAGATTAGTTGTGTATCGTCAGCGTAGCAATGATAGGAAAGGCCATGTGAGATATGACAGAGTGAAGCAGTGACTTGGTGTATAGGGAGAAAAGGAAGAGGGCCCAAAACCGATCCCTGGGGACACCAGTGGTGAGAGCACGTGGTGCGGAGACAGCTTCCCGCCACGCCACTTGGTAGGAGCGACCCGTCAGGTTAGGGACGCAATCCAGGAGTGAGCCGCGCCGGAGATGCCCATTTCGGAGAGGGTGGAGAGGGAGGATCTGATGGTTCACAGTATCAAAGCAGCAGACAGATCTAGAAGGACAAAGAGCAGAGGAGAGAGAGTTAGCTTTAGCAGCAGTGCGGAGAGTCTCTGTGAACAGAGAAGAGCAGTCTCAGTTGAATGACCAGTCCTGAAACCTGATTGGTTTGGATCAAGAAGGTCATTCTGAGAGAGATAGGCAAGAGAGTTGGCTAAAGACGGCACCGCTCAATAGTTTTGGAAAGAAAAAGAAGAGGGATACTGGTCTGTAGTTGTTGACATCAGTGGGGTCGAGTGTTTGGTTTTTTGGAGAAGGGGTAGTAACTCTCGCTCTCTTGAAGACGGAAGGGACATGGCCTTTTTTTGCGGGTCAAGGATGAGTTGATCAGCGAGGTGAGGTAGGGGAGAAGGTCACCGGAGATGGTCTGGAGAAGGGAAGGAGGGGATGGGGTCAAGCGGGCAGGTTGTTGGGCGGCCTGCAGTCACAAGTCGCAGGATCTTATCTGGAGAGAGAGGGGAAGAAGAAAGTCAAAGCATAGGGTAGGGCAGTGTGAGCAGGACGGGCAGCAGTGTCATTAGGCTTAACAAACAGGATCGGATTGTCGTCAACCTTCTTTTCAAAGTGGTTGACGAAGTCATCCAGACAGAGAGAGAGGAGGGGGGGAGGGGGGGGGGGGAGGATTCAGGAGGGAGAAAATGTGGCAAAGAGCTTCCTAGGGGTTAGAGGCAGATGCTTGGAATTAGAGTGGTAGAAGGTGGCCTGTTAGCAAGCAGAAACAGATGAAGAAAATGTAGAGAGGAGGGAGTGAAAAGATGCCAGGTCGGCAGGGAATTTAGTTTTCTTCCATTTCCGCTCACGCTGCCCGGGAGCTCTGTTCTGTGACTCGCAATGAGTCATCAAGCACGGAGCTGGAGGGGAGGACCGAGCCGGCGTGAGGATAGGGGACACAGAGAGTCAAAGGATGCAGAAAGGGAGGAGAGGAGGGTTTGAGGAGGCAGAATCAGGAGATTGGAGGGAAAGGATTGAGCAGAGGGAAGAGATGATAGGATGGAAGAGGAGAGAGTATGTGGGAGAGAGAGAGAGCGAAGGTTGCGGCGGCGCATTACCATCTGTGTAGGGGCACAGAGTGAGTAGTGTGGGAGGAGAGTGAGAGAGAAAAGGAAACAAAGTAGTGGTCGGAGAACTTGGAGGGGAGTTGCAGTGAGATTAGTAGAGGAGCATCATCTAGTGAAGATGCGGTCAAGAAGCGTATTGCCCTGCCTTGTGGGAGTAGGGGGGGACGGTGAGAGGTGAGGTCTAAAAGAGGAGAGGAGTGTAAAGAAGGAGGCAGAGAGAAATGAGTCAAAATGTGGACATAGGGAGGTTGAAATCCCCCAAAACTGTGAGGGGTGAGTCCATCCTCAGGGAAGGAACTTATCAAGGCGTCAAGCTCATTGATGAACTCTCCAAGGGAACCTGGAGGGCGATAAGATGACAAGATATATAAGCTTAAATGGGCTAGTGACTGTGACAGCATGGAATTCAAATGAGGAGATAGACAGATGGGTTAGGGGAGGAAATTGAGAATGTCCACTTGGGAGAGATGAGGATTCCTGTCCACCACCCCCAAAAAAGCATCTGACCAGATGCTCTCGGGGTATGCGAGAACACATGGTCAGACGAGGAGAGAGCAGTAGAGTAGCGGTGTTTTCAGTGTGAATCCAATGTTTCCGTCAGCGCCAGAAGTCGAGGTGACTGGAGGTTGGCATAGGCTGGGATGAAGTCAGCTTTTGTTGCAGCAGAAGCGGCATGCTGCGAGTTCCAGAGAGCTGCCTGCGACCCTGGAACTCCACGTGGGTGGTGCGTGCAGGGACCACCAAAATTGGAGAGGCAGCAGCCAACGGCGGTGTGGTTGCGTTTTGTGTAGCCTGTGCAGAGAGGAGAGAACAGGGATAGCAAGCAGAGGCATAGTTGACAGGTCTGTAGCAAATGGCTACAAAAATGCAGAGAGAGATCGGAATGAAATGGGCTAAGCATCTGGGAGTGGAGAGAGCAGGGCCTCCCTCACCAAATCTTCTAGCTCGGAAACTAAAATTGTTTTCACTTGAACCACCCGAACAAAAACTCTCCCAACTTCCGCCTTTGGAAATCAGAATTGTTGTGAACCACAGCGGTTCAATGTTTAAAGGAGTAGACTCAACCCACTTTGTTTCACGCTAGCCAACTATGACTCCATAGCCAACTAGCAGACTAGCATCCAATAACAATAACACACCGTTTAGCGCCAACACTTGGTCACAACAAACCACCAATATTGTGATATCACACTAAACAGATCATTCGTGTCTGTGTCAAGTTCCTTATATGACGCAGCAGCAATGATTAGACGTTGCTAGCTAGGACAAGTAAATTGTGGTTAGCTACTACAGTACAGCCAAATGGTCATGTTGGGTAGCTGCAATGGCCACTGTGTGTCGACTCTGTTTGAAGAACGGCTAGCTAGCTAGCTTCGTGCTACAGCTGGCACGGGCCGAGGACACTGCCAAGACACAGTAACTACCCACAACAACCCCACGAAGCACTAGCTATGACGCCGTAGCCAACCTGCAAAGCTAGCATCCATTAACACACAACTTAGCCTATCAACACCTGAGTCCACAACAAACTGCCAAGAGTGTGTCATCACACCAAACAGACAATTCAAGTCCGTGTCGAGTTCCCTTCACAACGCAGTATCAAAAAAAAATAATAATAATAATAATATATTTAAACGTTGGAACCAGCTCTCCAGCGTTGCTAATCGTTAACCAATAGCTACCCGCTAGCTAGCTAGCCTCGTGCTCGATATAGTCCACAAATTACCTATGGAAAGCTACTACAACCACAATACGAAACCTACAATAAATTCAATACCTAACTACAGCTAGCTACCTTACCTACGATCTAATACATGGTTAAGCAAAAGTTAAACGTTGGGTAGGAGTACATTACCGTTGGAACCAGCTCTCCAGCGTTGCTAATCGTTACCAATAGCTACCCCGCTAGCTAGCTAGCCTCGTGCCTCGATACTAGTCCACAATTAACCTATGGAAAGCTACTACAACCACAATACTAACCTACAATAAATTCAATACCTAACTACAGCTAGCTACCTACCTACGATCTAATACATGGTTTAAGCAAAAGTTAAACGTTGGGTAGGAGTACATTACCGTTGGAACCAGCTCTCCAGCGTTGCTAATCGTTTACCAATAGCTACCCGCTAGCTAGCTAGCCTCATGCCTCGAAAACTAACCCACAAATTACCCACGGAACGCTACAATAACAACAATACTAAACCTACAATAAATACAATACCTAACTACATCTAACTACCTACCTACGATCTAATACATGGTTTAAGCTTTACTCAACACTACATGTAGCTTACCCCTACTTACCTACTTACCTCCAAGCCATAGAAAAACCTCGTCCTGCCTCTCCCGTTCAGTCTGCATCATTCATGTGTCTTATAAAGTTAAATGTAAAGGGGGTTCATTTAAAGACTGATACTCCTTCCTCCCCCATTTCCCAAGAAATGACGCGGTTCATATAAATTGTACAGCATATCAACCAACATAAAATAACGTAAATCATTAAAAGTTTAATTCTCTCAGGATTTCTTCATATATTTGTTGGAATGTTGAAGCAGTTCTGTAGGACAGGTAAAGAAACTTTCAAAGTATTTTTAACGTCTTCATTCCAACGCCTTTCCTCTACGAGCATATCTACAATTACAGACAAAAAAAAAACATTAAAACATTCAGACCAGCTGCAAATAATTAACATTTAGTGAAGTGAGAGAGAATGTGTGTGTTTACCAGGGTGGTACATTTGATGGGAGCGATAGCCTATTGGAGTCTCAGTACCCTTGATCTTCTGTCCATTACAGGTCACACACCAACAGGAAACCTACCAGAATGGACACATGTTAAAACCTGTTGCATATACATATTGACATAATTACAAATGTTATTGTAACAAAATGAATTGTCACATTCAAATGAATTTAGTGTGCGTGTCTGAGAGAGTGGTAACCTGTAGATCCTGAACATTGTGTCACACCGTACCCTGGCTCTGGGGACTCTATATGTTGAGCCAGGGTGTGTATATTCTGATGTATTGTATTTCTGTGTTGGCCAGAGTGGTTCCCAATCAGAGGCAACGAGTGTCAGCTGTTGGCTGGTTGTCTCTGATTGGGAGCCATATTTATAGAGGCTGATTTTCCACAAATAGTTGTGGGATCTTGTTTCCTTTTGGTTTGTACCGTAGGACTGCACGTATCGTTTGTTGTTTTTGTTCGAGTGTTTACTCTCTTTAAATAAATATGTTTGGCCTTCAACGTGCGCCTTGGTCCCCTCACTCTAACGATCGTGACACAGAAGATCCCACCATACCAGGACCAAGCAGCGTGTCCCAGGAACACACACAGGAGGTAACTCAGGTAGATGTCCTCCTCGGTTGGGGCAGATTACGAAGGAGGAGGTCGTCCGGTACCGAAGGGGTGAGGACCCAGGGCAGGAGAGGAGAAGCGCGTCAACCGGGCCCGTGGTCGGAAACAGGCCGAGAGGCACCCCCAATAATTTTTAGGGGGGGCACACGGCATGGGCGACGGGGGCAGCAGGAGGCTGCCACAGGTTTGTATTGGGAGATTAGGAGAGGAGGCCCACGCGGGTTTGGGGGGCCAGAAGGCAGGTTGGGCGGAGCCTGGATGGGAGAGCGGAGCCACTCCCCGTGCTCAGGCATGGCAGCATGAGACTGGGCAGCTTCCGGGGGTATGCGGAAGCTGCGTACTGTGCCACGAGTGGTCCGGCATAGTCCGGTACGTCCTGTGGCGAGCACCCCGCACGTGTCGTGCGAAGGTGGGCATGCAGCCAGGACGGAGGGTGCCGGACTCAGCGCTCGTGGCCTCCAGTGCCTCTCCTCGGTCCCGGATATCCTGCGCCAGTGTCACGTGCTGTTATGCCAGTACGGGTACACAGCCCTGTACGTCCTGTGCTGATGCCCTCCCACACAGAGTGTGTGAAGGTAGGCATTCAGCCAGGACGGGTTGTGGCAGCTCTTCACTCCAGGCCTCCTATCCGTCTCCACAGCCCGGCCCGGCCTGTTTCCTGCTCCTTGCACCAAAGCCTTCCGTTGCGCATCGCCACACCCGGCCTTGTTCCTGCCCCTCGCACCAAGCCTACGGTGTGCGTCGCCAAGCCTGGCCCGGGCCTGTTCCTGCCACTCGCACCAAGCCTACGGTGCGCGTCGCCTCGCCGGCCCGGCCTGTTCCTGCTCCTCGCACCAAGCCTCCGGTGCGCATACGCCAGCCCAGCCCGGCCTGTTCCTGCCACTCGCACCAAGCCTACGGTGTGGTGTCGCCAGCCCGGCACGGCCTGTTCCTGCCACTCGCACCAAGCCCTACGGTGCGCGTCGCCAGCCCCGGCCTGTCCCGTGCCACTCGCATCAAGCCTACGGTGCGCGTCGCCATCCCGCGGCCCGGCATGTTCCTGCCACTCGCACCAACCTACGGTGCGCGTCGCCAGCCCGGCCCGGCCTGTTTTCCTGCCACTCGCACCAAGCCTACGGTGCGCATTCGCCAGCCCGGCCCAGCCTGTTCCTGCCACTCGCACCAAGCCTACGGTGCCCGTCGCCAGCCCGGCCTGTTCCTGCCACTCGCACCAAGCCTACGGTGCGCGTCCGCCAGCCCGGGCCCGGCCTGTTTCCTGCACACTCGCAACCAAGCCTACGGTGCGCGTCGTCAGCCCGGTACGGCCCGTTCCGGCTCCACGCACCCTGCCAGGGGTGCGCATCGTCAGCCCCGGTCCGGGCCCGTTCCTGCTCCACGCACCAAGCCAGGGGTGCGCATCGTCAGCCCGGTCCGGCCCGTTGCTGCTCCACGCACCAAGACAGGTTTGCGCATCGTCAGCCCGGTCCGGCCCGTTGCTGCTCTACCGCACCAAGCCAGGGGTGGCGCATCGTCAGCCCGGTCCGGCCCGTTGCTGCTGCCACGCACCAGCCAGGGTTGCGCATCGTCAGCCCGGTCCGGCCCGTTTCCTGCTCCACGCACCAAGCCATGGGTGGCGCGCGTCGTCAGTCCGGCACAACCCCGTGCCTGGGTCACACCGGTGCCTGGTCAGGTATTGGTCAGCTGCTCCACACCGGAGCCTAAGCAATCCGCTTCTACGATGTCCAGTTCCAGCTCCAGCCAGCGGGGCAAGACCGGACCAGGGGCGCCACGGGGGATGGTGAAGGGTGGTGGTCAAGCCCGGAGCCGGAACCCCTCCCGAGGAGGAATGCCCAACCCAGCCCTCCCCTGGTTTGTTTTATGTTTAGGCGCGGTCGCAGTCCGCGCCTTTAGGGGGGGGTTACTGTCACACCCTGGCTCTGGGGACTCTATATGTTGAGCAAAGGGTGTGTATATTCTATGTATTGTATTTCTGTGTGGCCAGAGTGGTTTCCCAATCAGAGCAACGAGTGTCAGCTGTTGCTGGTTGTCTCTGATTGGGAGCCATATTTATAGAGGCTGATTTCCCACAATAGTTGTGGGATCTTTTTTCCTCTTTTGGTTTGTACCGTAGGACTGCACGTATCGTTTGTTGTTTTGTTTGTGTGTTTACTCTCTTTAAATAAATATGTTTGCCTTCAATCAACGCTGCGCCTTGGTCCACTCACTCTAACGATCGTGAACACATTGTTTAGGGGTGTACTTGTCACTGGCTGTCACAAGATGGGATGAAGAAGCTCCAGGCGGGCTGTTTTTTCATGGCATCTCTAGCACGCTCACAGGGGGTCTTGGGTAGCATCAGACCATCTGGATACATAGGTAACATACATTGTAATGTGGACATAACATTGCTGGGACATTGCATTCTGAAAGCTTGGGGTTTGAGTCTGGAAGCTTGGGGTCGCGTCCAAATTGCACCCTATTCCCCTATGGGTCCTGGTCAAAAGCAGCTTACTATACGGAATAGATGTAACCTAGGTTTCCCTCCAAAACAGATACCAGTCTCAAGGGACTTCCTGCTAAATATTGACATTCTGCTACTTGTTTAAAGTCCCAGTGCAGTCAAAATTTCAGTTTTGACATCATATTTACAACAGCTGATGAAACTAAGACTGGATAAAAGTGGGGTAAATTATATCAGTGTTATTTCCTGATAGTTGGTTGACATCAATCAATCATGCATCCATCCGTTGAAGGACCAAACCTTTCATATCACAATACCTCAACACTCCCAGCATCTACAACACCAATATACATCTCTGGAACTAGAGGATGGCATTTGGCCAGTAACCGAAAGGTTGCTAGTTTGAATCCCTGCGCTGACAAGTTGAAATATCTGTCTATGTGCCACTTGAGGCAAGTCACTTAACCCTAATTGCTCCAGGGTTTGCCAGTTGATAAATGGCTGACCATAGCCAGCCGTGAACCCCAAAAACTCTCAGTTGGATATGCCAAAAACATACTAATACACATGGTGCGAAACAAGACAGATAAGCGACCAGCAATGTTTAATTTTCTTTATAAATGTTTGTAAGTCCTGAGTGTGAAGTATGTCTCTCTTACCTCCCAAAGCAAAAGCCGTGCTGACAAGCAGAATGATGGTCAATATCGCCATGGTGATAGTCTCCTGAGAGAGAGGGAGAGAGAGACAATTGTTTCCTTATTCCCTATGTAGTGCACTACCTTTGACCAGGGGTCCCCAGTACACTACATAGGGAATAGCCCACGGCCACAAAGGTAATATGGTCCCAGGTCAAAAAGAGCCACACTACAAAGGAAAAGGGTTGCTATTTGGATGCAGACAGATATCAGTTTTAAATGCACAGATGTTAAAATCTCACCTTCACAAATCTTCAGTTGTAGCTTCACCTGCTTCAGAGATCTTCAAAAGGTCTTCACTGGGTCTCTCTTCTCTCTCTCTCTCTCTCTGTCCTGCCTGTGGAGTTGAGTTTGCTACCTCTCCCTCCTCTCCCTTTTAAGGACCAGTCCAGTCAGAAACCCCTCCCTGCTCTCTCTCTTTCTGTCCAGCCCAACACCTGCTGGACCTGTCCGATAGCTACCCGTTTGACGCAGGGTTGGGTTCAATTCAAAGTGAAGGTAGTCATTTATATTTAAAAATGGAACAACTTTTGTAACAAATGTTTTGGTCACAATATGGTTATGGAGATTATCTTTGAGCACTGGTGTCTAACCTGAATGTTGTACTTAATTCTACCTAATTGGTGCTGATGAGATTTAGTCTAAAGTGCATTATAGTGGCTTGGAAACACGATGACACATTTTCAGAAGGAGTCAAATAATGAGAGTAGGAAAACGTTTCATCATCATTGTGATGTCACCAGATAGACTTTAGATTCAGTATAACTTTAGCTAGCTAGCGCTGAATTTTAAACTTTCATTTTGAATTAACTGTCTCAATTTTGAATTAACTGCCAAACCACTGCTGTCTGTCTATTAGCTCAGTTCTGCAACTGTATTCAACCCAAAACCACTGCATCAGAGATGGGCCACTTCACCCCTTAGGGGCCTACCCTACCAAGGGCATGTCCCAAATGGCTCCCTATCCCCTATGATATAGTGCACTACTTTTGAAACATGGGGCCCATATGACTCTGGTCAAACAGTAGGTGCCACTATAAAGAGAGGAGGGTGTGATTTGGAACGCTACCCATGTAATTGAGCGCATACATTACACTGTCTTCTGTTGCTGTTGTAACCTCATTTTACATCAATTTATCGAATCTACTTTGGTTTTTTTTTTTTTTTTTTTTTTTTTTTTTTTTTTCCCAGCGTGTCGTGGTCTTTGTATTTACAGACAATAATTTTCCAGGCACCTTAAGACCGTTGAAAATGCAAAAATAGGAGAGGAGAGGAGGATGAGGGTGATTTAGCCTTCTCTTTTCATCAGACACAGCATGTCCCACCACTCTCCAATGATTCTTAGCTAGCGGTGGCTAATGTTAGCGGAGGTTTGTAGTAAGGTTTTTACATAATCGTAGTGCAAAAGGATTGTGCAAAGTGCCGAAAAATAACCAATAAACCTCATAAAAATCTCACAGTGTGATTAATTTGAAACTTTATAAGGAGGTAATTACTTAAACCCTAGAGTTTAGTAAACTAATTTAGCTCTGCCATTTCCTGGTTCCATTCCATGGTTTTTAAGATTCTAAAATATCCTCCTGATTTCAGTTGATGTGACAAAAACAAGCAATGTAGAGTGTAGAGAATCGTTGTACCATCTAAACCTCTGTAAATATATTTTTCAATAACCAAAAAATGTTTCAGGTGTTTGAAGCTTAAGGTCAAAAATAAACCATATTGCACATAGAGCAGGTCAAACTACTTATCAGACTCACTTTCCATGGGAATGACAGATCTATAACTTGACTATCTATCTGAAATGAGACCAGTCGTAGCAGCAAACTACATAATGGACCTATGAAATAAAACGTCATATGACTTCTATTAATCCAGATTCTTATTAAGGCATCATAAAAGAAAGACATTTCCTAACATGCACACCCTGTAAATGCTGCTGGTCTTCCCAGTCCAGCGCAGCACGGAACGTTGAAATGGAACAGGAATGTCTTGTCATTCTAATTCTACAAACGTCTCCATTCTATTAATTCTATTACAGGTGGGGTGAAAGGTCAATGTCTTAAGGCTGAAGGGCTGGAGGGGGGAGATATGTGTAGTAGGACCAGGGTTGTGTTGTTAGGAGAGGGGGGGGGGAGGAGGAGAAGGAGAGGAGGAGATGAGAGGAGAGGAGGAGAGGTGATGGGTCAAATGTCTTAAGGCTGAAGTATTGGAGTGAGAGATATGCAGTAGGAGACCAGCAGCACTCTCCTTTGTGAGCAGATTAGGGGATGAGAGGAAGAGAGAAGGGGGAGAGGGTGAATTCTGCTAGCAATACATGTGCCTTTCTTTGTGAGGTCAGTAGGGTTGAATTCGTACTAGCATGCCTTTCTTTGTGAAGGTGAGGCCCTCACTCTCTCTCATCTCACCACACCCAGACGACGTAAACGACATGACTTTCAGTATTTCTGGAAGAATAGGGACAATAGAATAGATGGATGGAGTCTAAAGTGAGGTGGGATAAGAAAAGAAGATAGGGGAGACGAATGTGAGGAGGAGAAGAGGAGGAGGGGAGAGAGGAGAGAGAAGAGAGGGGAGAGGGGAGGGGAGAGGGGAGAGAAGAGAGGGAAGAGGGAGAGGAGAGAGAGAGGAGAGGGGGGAGAGGAGAGAGAGAGGAGAGGGGGGAGAATATAGAGAGGAGAGAGAGAGAGGGGGAGAGAAGAGGGGGGAGGAGAGGGAGGAGAGAAGAGAGGGGGGAGGGGAGAGAAAGAGAGAGGGAGGGGGGGG
>JAGTTL010001304.1:0-14752 GCA_036851935.1 Coregonus suidteri | reverse complement strand
TTTTAAAACAGTCAGCCGATTAGGCTCGGGTTAAAAAAAATCCCTGGCTGTTGTTGACAAAGGACCTATTAAATTCTTTCCCATTTTTTAATTTTTTAATACAGATTAAAATTACACCCATCCACAGTAGCCTATTCCAGCAGGCTACTGGGCAACAGAAGCACTGCCTACCTCAAATCGCCTTGATGTTCAGGTTAAATAAATGAATCGTCAATTTGAACTAAGTCAAGCTGCAAATCATCTTCAAGTACACTACATCGTGCCTACATCTTGCCCAGGCTACTGGAGGCTATCCCTGAAAATAACATGTAGGCCTATCAGGGTCTATGTTTTGGCTCTAGTTTTTTCAGGCCGTGTTGGTGGGTTTTTTGAGTAGTCATTGGGCTAGAAAAAGTCCATTGCATTTAAGCACCTGACTGTTTGGATGTATCTATTAGTAAACAGTTTATTTCTGAGAGATCATGAATAAAAGAAGAACAATTGAGCATTCTAGAATTAGTTGTCACTGTGTTCACCACAACCAAAGCATGCTGCTATCTCTGGGTTTAGGGGTCAGTGGTCTAAATGAGTCTCTCTGGGAGAGAGAGGAGTGGGGGGCCTGCTTCTAAAATGAATTCTCTCTGGGAGACATGACACCAAAAACTAAAAGGTGAGCTGACAATATTGTTTTTAGATAATATATTCAAGTTGCCTATAATAGGATTTAGAAAAATCACTTTTGTGTTGTTTTTCATCAGAAATGAGTACTAATGGGTACCTTCAAGCTAACTATTGTAGATTGAGAAAGATGTGATTAAAAACCAGTGTTTAGTTCGGAATGGAATGTTCGTACCCGGTAGATTTGGACTGTGATACGTGGTTTGTTATAACCTAGCTACCTAAGATAGAATGCACTTACCAGATGCCATATCTTAATTTGACCCAGGTTCTCACATCAGTAACATAATCCTGCAGCAATAGCAATGGTATCTTTTTTAGGTGGATAATAATTAAGGGATATTTTCAGTAGGGGTTCATACCATTTTTCATCAGGGGAAATCAAGTCTGACATTTTAAAGTGGAAATTACACACTTTTAGACACCTTTATAAAGCCTTGGAGTGATTTATAATTTCTTTAAACAATAAAAGCTAATTGACCAACATTTTCTGAAAATGGATATAAGCGTTTTGGAATTGAAACTCTTGTTTCCCCCCTCTGAGCTCAGAGTAATGAGAGATGTATGTTTGTCTCTGTTGTGTTGAAGCCCAATCAAGCAGGAGAGACCAGCCTCCCCCTGTACCCAGCTGTGTGTCCATGAAGAGTGACTGTCTATGGCTCAACCTCTAAACTTCAGAGAGGGAGACTTTTCTAGTGAACAAAAGGTAAGAAAGAACTCATGGGGTCATGGTCAGTGAGTTAAACAACACTGTCTCTAGTCATTTCTCTCTCTCCCATTTTAACCATTTCTTTTTGTTGTTTTCATAATCAATAGGCTAAACCTTTTTTCCATTTCATAGTCTAGGAAAACAATATTAACTAACACAACATTCCTGTGTGTTGTGTGTGCACTCCCTGGATGAGGAGATGTAATCTCTATCCTGATTGCCTAGTCACAATAATGAATAGCAAAATAGAACTCAATTGAATCAACATGAAATGTATTTCAATATGATTGAAATAGGCCTATAGCCTACTGTTTATATTTTAATGCAGTTATCTCGGTTTTCATTTGAAGCATCATTTTATACGTTGCTTGTTTGCATCAATTGCAAAGACATTTGCAACTTTTGTATTTGTAGTCAACTTTGTTCTGAATTTATCTGCGGTCACAGAGAGACGGATAAACCATGTGATTCTATGTTTAGCTGAGATCTTCTGTGTATTAAGTGACCGCGGGAGGGCAAAAAAGCATCTAACGATGCACTTGGCTGTTCTACAAGTGGTCTGAGGCAGGTGTTAGAATATGAGCGTTTTCAAGTTGCAACGTTTTAATAACGATGGTTTTTGGGAAACAGCTCAGAGATTTAACAATGCTCCTACGAAGGTTCTAACGGTTAACTTAGCCTTAAGATGCTTTTGGGATACCAGGCCCTGCACAAAAACATCTGCTAAATTCAAAGGTAAATTTTTTACATACAGATCTCATATTACTGGATTTATTTTTTTTTAACAATTTTTAATATTGATGTTACAAAATGTATCATGTGTACAGTTCTTTATAAAAATTTTAGTTATTTGTTTACATATGACTGTGTAAAAACCTAGCAGTACTACTTATTTCTCTGAGAGTGAGGCAGATGTACATTCAATAATTAGTTGTCACTGTGTTAACCACAACCAACATGCTGTATCTCTGTTTAGGGGTCCAGTGGGTCTAAATTAGTCTGTCTGGGGAGAGAGAGGACCAATTTTTCTAACTCTTGAGACGCTTTGTGGATATGGGCCCGATCTCAAAATATTGTTTTAAAAAACGATTAATTTTTGTTTACATAATAAAAAATGAATATTACTAATGTACCTGACTTTAAAGACCTGGTTTTAGTTTATTGTGGTTGCCCCTGCTCATGTCCCGCGTTCTGGAACTGTCCGCATCCACGTACAGAACTTCCCGCGTCCACGTACGGTTTGGCGCCAAGCATATTGTCCAGTTACGCGCAGAGTGGGCTGAGGTGATCTTGGGAACAACGACTGAGTTCGTTACAGTGTTGAGACACGGACGTGTATTGGTTCAATTTGCTTTTTTTGCGTAATGGTCAGTGACAGTATGAGTGTAGCCAGATCCTTTTCACTCGCTATTTCTTGTTTAATTGTGTGTTCACCGGATTCGTCATCATCCTCGAGGGACAGACGAATGACCTGCTAGCTAGCCAAGCTAGTCGGTACAGCTAGCTAAGCTAGCTACTCTACCAGCAGCATCCTAGTTATCCTAGCTACCACTACATCATCACCGGCTGCCTGCATTTCTTGTGGACCGTGGAGCTCTCCCTGGTTGGTTTCTTCCACCTGTTAAATACAGTGGAGGGCTTCTCCCTCTCATCGTTGACGGATGCTGGCTTCCTACTCTCCCTCTGTCTGGTTTCTTCTCCTCTCTTCACTAGATGGACGGTAACTTTAGTGTTTAACCCCTCTGTGTCCAAGGACTGAACTTTTGAATATTATTTTCAGGGCGCCTCAAGTTACATTTATTTCTGATCAAATTAGTTCATTGCATCCGCCATGGGGCCCAGTTTCATAATATTATATATATCTAATATTACCTTCTGTCCCTGGTTTATGAAGTAATCGCGAAAAAACAGGCCTTATGTTTGGGCATTTTTCACTATTAGTTCTATTGAGCTCTGTGACACTGACTCGCCTTCAGAACATTCTATTCCCAGCCCATTGTTCTGCGTCACAATGCCAGCTTCACTATTGTTATCAATGAGAGCTGCCTGCGTTTAACCCTGTAGGTTTACCTCAGGTAACTTATTATTACCAAGGTTTATGGCTACTTGGTGAGCGTGCACACTGTTCCCTGAGTACATTGTTGTGGTCACCAATAGTGAGGTGAGACACAGTTTAAGAGGCCATGGCTGGCGGATAGCCATCAAACATTAACATTTTTCTGGTCATGGTTTAACCATATTTGTTTTAAGAAAAAGTGTACAATTCTAAATAAAACGCATGTCCCCTGTCCTCTTTTTCAAGATGTGGGCCGATTTAAACAGCCAGAAGACATTTTTTAATTAAGAAATAACCTTTTTCTTTGAGGACTTGTTGTTTCTAAAAGGCTGCTGGGTAATTTGATATGCATCGAAATCTTCGTTCGTAGGCATCAAATTGAGCGAATGCTGCGCAGGTTCACTGAGTTGTCAAACCCAAATGGATATAATGGGGTGATTGTTGTCTAATTGGGTGGTCTAGCTCATTTGTAGATCTGACGCAGTTGCTACCTCAGATTATGAGCCTAGCAAGTGTCATTAATGAGTTATGTAGTACCCACATTCGGCCCACAAGGAGGAGCAAGAGTGACATAAACCCATACAGTTTTTTTGCCATATAAACCCTAAACCTAACAATCATCAAATGTATTTATAACAGGGGTGAACATAACTTTTTTTCAGTGAGTTACTCAGGTGAGTTCCAGCAGATGTTGTCTGGTACTCACCCCATATGTTAGCGTGGGTCTTAAGAAGTGCAGCCTTCCTCACTGTCCTCCTCAGTGGCCCGCCACCACTGGTCCTCTTCAGTGTTGCCCCCACTATCCTCTGCTTCAGCTTCCTGCATGGTAGATGATGAAGATGCTGCAGATGCACCTCCCTGTCTTGGTTGAGCCCGATTGGTCAACAGCAGGCTTTGGGTCAAATGTCTCTGTGGTCTGCTTTGACAGGTGATGTGCATCAGGGCTGAGAGACGAGCATGTGACAGACGAGATCTGTACTTGGTTTTTATTATGTTGAGATGTGAGAATCCCTCTCACAAGCTGCACTGCTTAAAGGCATTGGTAAGAGACAGCTTAACCACCTTGTTGATGTTGGAGTAAGTCATCTGGGTTACTTGTATTTACTATTTGGACCAAGTCATACACAGAAGAGGCTCCCAGGCGTTTTCCTGCCTGCTTTAAGCGCATCCATTCTGTCACAGTGGTATCTTTGTCAAGTTGCAAGGTGGCCTCATATTTCTTGAGAATGCTGCAAACTGTTGTGTTTCCAAAACTGGGAGGTCTTGCATTCCTGAGGCACATGTTGAAGGATCAAAATACTAAGAAATGATCACATGACTTGAGGGAGTCATATCTGATTTCAAACTCTTCAATAACCCCCTGAGTAAGTGTGTCTTGTCTCTGTCAGCATCAGCATTGGAAACAGTGTGTGCCCTGTGGGCTTCACCATCAAGCAGAAGTGTGAACTGTCCAATGGCCACCATGAGTTCTCAAATGGTCAGCTTTTCTTTCTGAAACCTAATGGATGTGTGTCTTCAAAATGTTGCAAATGTCAAGCATGTTTGACAGAAAAGCACTGAAAACGCTCTGTGCAGAAATTCCTGCAAGTCCACTGTTATCGCTTGTAACCAGTTGCATTTTAATGGCTGGCAATAGTCTTTGATATTTTTAAGTGTTTTCAGCCTCCATGCAGACCATCTGATATTATGAAACTTACCCAGTTTCACAAAGGAGATCCCATTTTCTTCACATAGCTTATTCAGTGCATGCAGTTTTTTTTTTCCATTCCACCTTTTGTGTAAATAAAACTGCAGCAGCTTGACCACAGAGCTATTAAATGTCTCACAGTAAGGAACGTTGCGATCAGCTGATTTCGCGCAATTCTCCAGTGTGGTGTGCGGTGCACAGAATGTGCACAAGGGAGTCGCCAACCGCAGCAAGTTTGCCGGAGTTTCTGGCACAACGCCGTTGTAGATACAGTACTGTTAACAGCAGCCCGGTCTGTGCACACAGCGACCAACTTTGTTTTGTCCAGTCATCCAAGCCTGTGTCATGGAAAGTCTCACAAGTCCGTCTGTTATGGCCTGCGCGGTTCGGTCAGCACCCAATTCAATCAGTCCAATAAAGTCCGAAGTAAACTCTTCGTTGCTGGACACAGACACAATGTAAACGATTTCCTGCTCAGTTTTTGTGATGTCCCTCAGATCCATCAAAAAAGCAGCCCCAAAATTCAGCAGACTGCAACTTGGCTCGTAACTCCCCGCTGATGGTGTGAGCGATGCTCTGCATGATCCGTGTGCCCCCTTCACGTGAATGATATGCACCTCACGACATTTACATTTTTTACATTTACATTTTAGTCATTTAGCAGACGTTCTTATCCAGAGCGACTTACAGGAGCAATTAGGGTTAAGTGCCTTGCTCAAGGCACATTTACGTCATTTAGCAGACGCTCTTATCCAGACGACTCACAAATCGGTGCATTCACCCTATAGCCAGTGGGATAACCTTACAATTTGGGGGGGGGGGGGGGGGGGGGGTGGGGGGGGGGGGGTGGGGGGGGGGGGGGGGGGGGGGGGGGGGGGGTGGGGGGGGGGGGGGGGGGGGGGGGGGGGGGGGGGGGGGGGGGGGGGGGGGGGGGGGGGTGGTGGGGGGGGGGGGGGGGGGGTAGAAGATGTTACTTTATCCTATCCCAGGTATTCCTTAAAGAGTGGGGTTTCAAATGTCCTCCGGAAGGTGTTGGAGTGACCTCCGCTGTCCTGGCGTTGTGAGGGAGCTTGTTCCACCATTGGGGTGCCAGAGCAGCGACAGTTTTGACTGGGCTGAAGCGGGAACTATGCTTCCGCAGAGGAAGGGGAGCCAGCAGGCCAGAGGGATGATAACGCAATGCCCTTCGTTTGGGTGTAGGGACTGATCAGAGCCTCGAAGGTACAGAGGTGCCGTTCCCCTCACTGCTCCATAGGCAAGCACCATGGTCCTTGTAACGGATGCGAGCTTCAACTGGAAGCCAGTGGAGTGTGCAGAGGAGGGGGGTGACGTTGACAGAACTTGGGAAGGTTGAACACCAGACGGGCTGCGCGCGTTCTGGATGAGTTGTAGGGGTTTAATGGCACAGGCAGGGAGGCCCAGCCAACAGCGAGTTGCAGTAGTCCAGACGGGAGATGACAAGTGTGCCTGATTAGGAACTGTGCCGCTTCCTGTGTAAGGCAGGGTCGTACTCTCCGAATGTTGTAGATGCATGAACCTGCAGGAGCGGGTCACCGCCTTGATGTTAGCGGAGAACGACAGGGTGTTGTCCAGGGTCACGCCAAGGCTCTTCGCACTCTGGGAGGAGGACACAACGAGTTGTCAACCGTGATGGCCGAGATCATGGAACGGTGGGCAGTCCTTCCCCGGGAGGAAGAGCAGCTCCGTCTTGCCAGGTTTCAGCTTGAGGTGGTGATCCGTCATCCATACTGATATGTCTGCCAGACATGCAGATATGCGATTCGCCACCTGTTATCAGAAGGGGGAAAGGAGAAGATTAGTTTTGTGTATCGTCAGCGTAGCAATGATAGGAGAGGCCATGTGAGGATATGACAGAGCAAAGTGACTTGGTGTATAGGGGATAAAAGGAGAGGGCCTAGAACTGAGCCCTGGGGGACAACCAGTGGTGAGAGCACGTGGTGCGGAGACAGCTTCTCGCCACGCTAGCACTTGGTAGGAGCGACCGGTCAGGTAGGACGCAATCCAGGAGGAGAGCGCGCCGGAGATGCCCAGCCTCGGAGAGGGTGGAGAGGAGGATCTGAATGGTTCACAGTATCAAAGGCAGCAGACAGGTCTAGAAGACAACAGCAGAGGAGAGAGAGTTAGCTTTAGCAGTGCGGAGAGCCTCCGTGACACAGAGAAGAGCAGTCCATCAGTTGAATGACCAGTCCTGAAACCTGACTGGGTTTGGATCAAGAAGGTCATTCTGAGAGAGATAGCAAAGAGTTGGCTAAAGACGGCACGCTCAATAGTTTTTGGAAAGAAAAGAAAGAAGGGATACTGGTTCTGTAGTTGGTTGACATCAGTGGGATCGAGTGTTGGTTTTTTTGAGAAGGGGAGCAACTCTCGCTCTCTTGAAGACGGAAGGGACATGGCCAGCGGTCAAGGATGAGTTGATCAGCGAGGTGAGGTAGGGGAGAAGGTCACCGGAGATGGTCTGGAGAAGAGAGGAGGGGATGGGGTCAAGCGGGCAGGTTGTTGGCGGCCTGCAGTCACAAGTCGCAGGATTTTATCTGGAGAGAGAGGGAGAGAAAGAAGTCAAAGCATAGGGTAGGGCAGTGTGAGTAGGACCAGCAGTGTCATTAGACTAAACAAACGAGGATCGGAGTCGTCAAACCTTCTTTTCAAAGTGGTTGACGAAGTCATCCACAGAGAGAGAGGAGGGGGGGGGGGGGGGGGGGGGGGGGGGGGGGGGGGGGGGGATTCAAGAGGGAGGAAAATGTGGCAAAGAGCTTCCTAGGGTTAGAGGCAGATGCTTGGAATTTAGAGTGGTAGAAAGTGGCCTTTAGCAGCAGAAACAGATGAAGAAAATGTAGAGAGGAGGGAGTGAAAAGATGCCAGGTCGGCAGGGAGTTTAGTTTTCTTCCATTTCCGCTCCGCTGCCCGGAGCTCTGTTCTGTGAGCTCGCAATGAGTCATCGAGCCACGGAGCTGGAGGGGAGGACCGAGCCGGGGCCGTGAGGATAGGGACACAGAGAGTCAAAGGATGCAGAAAGGGAGGAGAGAGGGTTGAGGAGGTAGTAATCAGGAGATTGGAGGGAGAAGGATTGAGCAGAGGGAAGAGATGATAGGATGGAAGAGGAGAGAGTAGTGGGGAGAGAGAGAGCGAAGGTTGCGGCGGCGCATTACCATCTGTGTAGGGGCAGAGTGAGTAGTGTTGGAGGAGAGCGAGAGAGAAAGGAAACAAAGTAGTGGTCGGAGACATGGAGGGGAGTTGCAGTGAGATTAGTAGAAGAGCAGCATCTAGTAAAGATGAGGTCAAGCGTATTGCCTGCCTTGTGAGTAGGGGGGGACGGTGAGAGGGTGAGGTCAAAAGAGGAGAGGAGTGGAAAGAAGGAGGCAGAGAGAAAATGAGTCAAATGTGGACATAGGGAGGTTGAAATCCCACAAAACTTTGAGGGGTGAGCCATCCTCAGGAAAGGAACTTATCAAGGCGTCAAGCTCATTGATGACTCTCCAAGGGAACCTGCAGGGCGATAGATGACAAGGATATTAAGCTTAAATGGGCTAGTGACTGTGACAGCATGGATTCAAATGAGGAGATAGACAGGTGGGTTAGGGGAAAAATTGAGAATGTCCACTTGGGAGAGATGAGGATTCCTGTGCCACCACCACCTTACTGACCAGATGCTCTCGGGGTATGCGAGAACACATGGTCAGACGAGGAGAGAAGCAGTAGGAGTAGCAGTGTTTTCAGTGGTAATCCATGTTTCCGTCAGTGCCGGAAGTCGAGGGACTGGAGGTTAGCATAGGCTGGGATGAAGTCAGCTTTGTTGGCAGCAGAACGTGCAGTTCCAGAGGCTGCCTGAGACCTGGAACTCCCAGGTGTGGGGTGCGTGCAGGGACCACCAGGTTAGAGAGGCAGCAGCCACGCGGTGTGAGGCGTTTGTGTAGCCTGTGCAGAGAGGAGAGAACAGGGATAGGCAGAGGCATAGTTTGACAGGCTGTAGCAAATGGCTACAATAATGCAGAGGAGATCGGAAATGAAAATGAACTAAACATCTGGAAGAGGAGAGAGCAGGGCCTCCCCTCACCAAAACTTCCACCTCAGAAACTATAATTGTGTTTCACTGAACCACCCGAGTCAAAAACTCTCCCAACTTCCACCTTTAGAAATCAGAATTGTTGTGAACCACAGCGGTTCAATGTTTAAAGGAGTAGACCTCTCACCCACTTTATTCAGCTATCTAACTATGACACCATAGCTAACTAGCATGCTAGCATCCAATAACACACAGTTTAGCACCAACACTTGGTCACAACAAACCACCAATAGTGTGTGTTAACACACTAAGCAGATAATTCGTGTCCGTGTCTAAGTTCCTTTCATAACGCAGCAATAATTAAACGTTGGCTAGCTTAGCACAATATATTGTATTTAGCTGCCACAGTACAAGCACACAATGGCTACTGTGTTGACTCTGTTTGAAAAACGGCTAGCTAGCTAGCTTCGTGCTACACCGAAGACATATGCCAACCTACAGTAACTACCCACAACAGCCCACGATGCCTAACTATGACACCATAGCTAACTAGCATGCTAGCATCCATAAACACACAGTTTAGCACGAAATACTTGGTTACAACAGACTACCAATAGTGTGTTAACACACTAAACAGATCATTCGTGTCCGTGTCTAGTTCCTTTCATAACGCAGCAATAATTAAACGTTGGCTAGCTAGCATAAGTATATTGTATTTAGCTAACTACAGTAACCTATAGTAGATAATAGCATACATGACTCAAAATCCATTTTAGTACAAAGGTTTACAGTTTGTTTTAGACAGCACTGTGTGCTAATTTCCTGAAGAACCTTGTCTTCACTGTATTACTTCAATCAAAAAACAATTGTATTTCCTGTTCACACCATTAGCAACATTTATTGATAAAGACAGCAACTAGTGAATGTGTCTGAATATTAGTACACATGTAGAAAACTGATAATCATTACATTCAGCTTCAAACAGTAGTGCGACCGTGAAATTGTCTCTCTGATAGCACCTGCACTGTCCCTCACTTAAGTCAGTCGACGCTGACCGAGAGTAGCCGCCATTTTTTACCAGCATGGGAATTTTACACAAACGTAATAATTTGCTAAACGAACTCAGTTAATCTCAAATAAATTGATTATTTATTAAACTAAAATTGAGAAAATTTGTACATTCACTCAGACAAACGAAAAATCTCTAGCTATGTGACTTGTAAAATAGTTTTTATCACGCTTCAGTAAAGGAACATCCTCAGAATAGGAAGATATGGGACGTGCGTGTTTAGCTTTATGGAAGGCGAGGAGAAAAATATTAAACAGAGCTTGCCGCTGTTCTTCATTCAGCTTGTCTCGCCATCTGGCAAAGTGTGGGCGACTGGACATTTCTACTCGGCTAGCTAGCTTAGCAAGGCTTGCGCCATATTCGTGTGCTCCTTGCTCTTTTCATGTTTGTCAAATAAAGGAGGGTTGAAAATTCTTTGAGCCTTTATAAAATTGCACCTGTTTTGTCTGCTAGATGTGGATTTGAGCGGCAAATCTTGCACCACATTTCAGTGCGCTCATCGTTAGCTTCAAGCCACTGCACATCTTGGAGCCACTTTTTCCGAAAAAAGTATTTTCTTCGGCTCTGGCTCCAGTTGGCGTTTTTTTTGTAGGTGGCGAAACGCCAAAGAAGCTGCTTAATGTCTGTTGCTTTTTGGACATCCCTGACAGTAGTTGACAAGCAACATGTCGTGTGTGGTCCTCTGTAGCTCAGCTGGTAGAGCACGGCGCTTGTAACGCCAAGGTAGTGGGTTCGATCCCCGGGACCACCCATACACAAAAATGTATTGCACGCATGACTGTAAGTCGCTTTGGATAAAAGCGTCTGCTAAATGGCATATTATTATTATTATTATGTGTAAGGTTAGATGAGAAGATCGGTCAAGTACGCAAAGGCGCGTAGTAAACACAAGTGGCATTACGCATTCCTGATTTTTTGTCGCGCTTGCATACCTGCGTACCAGTTATGTGCACCCCTGTTTATAAAGCCCTTTTTACACCAGCAGATGTCACAAAGTGCTATACAGAAACTCTAACCCTAAGATCTGAGCAGTTGCTACCTCAGATGATGAGCCTAGCAAGTGTCATATAGCTCAGTTGGTACAGCATGGTGCTTGCAACGCCAGGGTTGTGGGTTCGTTTCCCACGGGGGGCCAGTATGAAAATGTATGCACTCACTAACTGTAAGTCGCTCTGGATAAGAGCGTCTGCTAAATATGTAAAACATAAATGTAAAAAATGTAATTGAATGAGTTATGTAGTACCCACAGATGGCCAAAGGGAGGCACAGAGTGCTATAAACCCATACTGTTTTTGCCATATAAACCCTAAACCTAACAATCAATCAAATGTATTTATAAAGCCCTTTTTACACCAGCAGATGTCACAAAGTGCTATATAGAAACTCTTACCCTACTTAAAACCTATTTTAGCCGTAACCCTAACCCCTAAATTAGGGTAGGGTAGCCTAGAACACTTTTAGAACCTATTTTAGTAATAATATTATCTTAGTAAATACAATTTATAGTATTAAATAGCATTTTGATTATTTTGTAGTTATTTTATTATATGTTTAATTGCAAGACAAAAACACTTGATAAATAAGACACATTTGTTTTATTTTTCAAATGTGGTTTGAATTGGGTGACCTAGTAACCTCTGTGTGAAAGTCCAGCAATTGGCGTGGGGCAGGTTTGAGACTGATCTAATACCACTTTTATTTCTCAGCTGCCTCACCAACGTCTGTATGTGAATTAATAACTTTTAATTGCTAAATATTTCCAATAGATGGAAGCATAAGACAACGAAGCATCAGTTATAGGCTACAAGCAGCAATATGATTGACATAAAATATTATGCAACCAAATACTTTATGTCCCATGATTTTCTAAGATGGTCACTCATTACTTTAGTTAGCTATATATCTCGTATTAGGCCCTGTGATGCTTTTGTGAAAGAGCAACAAAATAGTGACTATAGCAGGTGTTGAACCCCGGGTAAATAATCACTAGTCAGATGGCACTAACCTCAACCCTAGTTTACATGCATTATAGAAAATAATCTTAATATCTGATATTGGGAGTAAACAACCTCGGAATAGAAAAGACAAGAGTGGCATCTTCCAGCCCGCCAATAAATTACATCAAATCAAATCAAATGTTATTTGTCACATACACGTGTTTAGCAGATGTTATAGCGGGTTGTAGCGAAATGCTTGTGCTTCTAGCTCCGACAGTTGCAGGGGTCCCCCCAGTAATATCTAACAAGTAATATCTAACAATTTCACAACATATGCCCAATACACACAAAACTAGTAAGGAATGGAATTTAAGAATATATACATATGGACAAGCAATGACAGAGCAGCATGGACTAAGATACAGTAGTATATTATAGGGAATACAGTATATACATATGAGATGAGCAGTGCAAGATATGTAAAACATTATTAAAGTGACTAGTGTTCCATTTCTTAAAGTGGCCAGTGATGTCAATAGGCAGCAGCAGCCTCTAATGTGCTAGTGATGGCTATTTACAGTCTGATGGCCTTTGAGATAGAAGCTGTTTTTCAGTCTCTCGGTCCCAGCTTTAATGCACCTGTACTGACCTCACCTTCTGGATGATAGTGGGGTGAACAGGCAGTGGCTCGGGTGGTTGATGTCCTTGATGATATTTTTGGCCTTCCTGTGACATCGGGTGCTGTATGTGTCTTGGAGGGCGGGTAGTTTTCCCCCGATAATGCAACCCTCACGGTTAGCAAATGTACCTCAACATGCCCCTCGCTTGTGCTAGAAGGCAGAGTGCTCGCTGCTGGTTGATGAATCTGACAATGAATGTACTAGGAAAATACGTTTTTCTCGACCAGAGTTTACTAAATTAATGTTCAGGCTATTGATAATCGTTATAGTAATGAAGTATAATTTCAAAAACATGAGCATAAAAAACAGGTAATAAATAAAACATGAATCATCATTATATTATTTCACAGTAACGGGGGTTGAAGATGCTTCGAGGGAATCCGAAAGTGAAGGTGGAGGTAGGGGACGATATGGCAAAGGAGGTGCGTGTGCATGGACGTCGGGGGTTCTGGCTGGAGGAGATCGCCAGGGCATCGAGCCCAGAGGCCGCTTGAGGGAGGACGTTAGAGTGATGGCGGCTGAAGCGGGCATGAGTGCTTCGTCGACTGTGTTTCGCACGGATTCTGGTGGGGGCGGACCGAAGGGTGACGTCGACGGGGCGGGAACGAGGACTCTGGGGCTCAGGATGTAAACAAACATGTCGGCGCCCAGTTCCCGCTTGGGCGTCCGTATCCCGTTAAGACCCCGAAGTATTCCGGTAAGGGCGCGATTGGGGAAGCTTTTCATGCTCAGTTTGAACTGTTAGCTCATTTTAGGGGTGGTCGGATGAAGATAGGGCACGGCAGTTGGCTTTATGCCTCACGGATGAAGCTCTGGCCTGTTTGATATTGATTAGCCCCAGGACAGACGTTATTATGGTGCTTTAGTGGGAGCACTGAGGAGGCGCTATGGACAGTGTGTACAGACCTGGCTACTGCGCTCCGAACTGAGTAATAGACGCAGGCAACCTGGAGAGACGCTCACGGGTGCTAGCCCCCTATTGACATTGATAGCCCTCTCTCTCCGTGCATATGCTCACATGCACCCCCTCCTTGCAAGAGCAGCGAGCACGGGACCAGTTCATACAGGCGCTCATCGGGGTCTCCACGGAGCTGCGGCATACAGACCCAGCTGGCTCATCCTGGTGCATTGCCAGTTAGCCTTGGAAGATGGCTTTGAGAGAGGGAGCTGGTGTGGGCTGGGCTTCAGTCTTGGGCCCTTTGGTGGGGTTGCAGGGAGACAAGACCCTCTGTGCAGAGCTGGGGGGCCAGGAGGCAGCCCCGGAGGCCGTAAAGCCTGCATGGTTGGCTGGAAATGACAGAAAACTCATTCGTGCGTTTGTCTTCTACAGTCAGCACGAACACACGACCCTGGGTCCCAGGGTCTGCTTGGTTGTTGGCCAGCCATGGCCATCTGCGCCGAGTTGCCCCATGTCCCCCAGAGTCAGGGAAAAGGCTCGGGGTCCGCATAGACCGGGGATGGGACCCCCGTTTTTTATCCCAACCACCCTCTTCTTTGGAGGAGCCCCCGGGAAGACGGGAACAAGGCTCCACTTCCCCCCGAAAACAAAGGGGCAAAACGGTGAGCCTGGTTGTGGTGGGCCCGGGCCTGTGTTGGGGACTTTTGTCATGTCCCTGTCCTGTGGAGGGGGGGCCCTGTCCGCCCGGTGGACACTGGGGCCACGTAACCCTGGAGGGCCCGTATTTTGCCAGGGTTGGGCCGTTGGCCTACAACTGTGCGCTCCCCACAGTCAAGTGAGCGGCCCATGAAAAAGGAAGGGGAAAAATGATCTGACAGTAGGGGGGAGGACTTGGGGCATCCTGGTGGGTGGCGGTGGCAGGACCCTTGTATCCCTGGGTTGGGGATTTCTTAGGAGCACAGGCTGCCGTTTCAAATAGGGGGACACTGAGCTTTTCCCGGGAGGGCCGGAGGTCACCATGGCCCCCAAGTCAATTAT
>JAGTTL010001303.1:0-14754 GCA_036851935.1 Coregonus suidteri | reverse complement strand
AAGGATGTAAGGTAACAAAATGTGGAAAAAAAAGTCAAGGGGGTTCTGAATACTTTCCAAATGAATTGTATTTTGAATCTAGGACATTTACAATGGGTTAAGTGTTTTACTTTTGTGAAAACCAAAATTTTATAGTGTGAATTTTGTGATATAAATTGGGAAGGGTTTTGTTGCAATCCCTTAGCTCCCTTTATCTAATAATTTAAAGAAAAAGAAGGTCCCAGAATTTTTCAAGACTGATTTTTTGTGTCCGTTTCTCTTTTAGTACTACAGGCCGCACTCAGAATTAAGTCTGAGGCCTGTAACATCAAACAGTGAGGACAAACCCAGCTGCCTCTCTCCTTTCCACACTGGGTCCAAAACCTACGGTCCACTGGGTCCTGATTGTGGAACAGTGGAGCCCAGTTTGCACCGCAGGGAACAGAGATGGCTATCAGTGAAGCTGGAAGACTGCAGTCACAAACACTGGAGCTGAATTGTCAAACATTAAAGTATGAAGAAGAGGGAGGAGAAGATTGGGAAAACTGTTTATCATAGTAAGAGCAGGGTTCTATCTATAAGTATCGTCAGAAGTTAAGACATCCAAATGTTATGACCCAGTCTATTGATAGGTTGAAATTCTGTAATTTTTGAACAACAAACATATCCTTGGAATGACTGGGCTATCTGGAGCACAGAGGAGTAGACTAAGGAAGTGTGAAGTAGACAAACTGCCAGCTGTTTTAGAGTTCTATGAAATGAGTCTGTAGGAAACAAAGGCCGCAACTCTCACTCACATCGACTTTTTTAAAAGTTTTTATTAAGCAAAAAAAAGTTTAAAAGATTTGACGTTTGAATGGCATTGAAGGCCGAAAACGTCAATATTTTAACTTGGCTTAATAAAAACTTATATGTTTTAAATGGTGAGCGAGTGTTGCGCCTTTCCTGTCCCAATGATGTTTACACATTTTTAGGTTGCAAACTCTGCTCATATTGGTTGAGCACCCTCAACTTCTTTCCAAATGTTATCTGAACTTACCATCACCGGTGGACTTCTACAAAAGTAATTAGTTATTATCCTCCAAACAGAAAGTAAAACAGTCTGTTTTTTTTCAATCACGTGCGAACTGGACAATAGTTCCGTCAAGTGTACCCTATTTCAAAAATCTTTCCAGCGCTTCATCCCTTCCGATAACGACCTCAGCCATGAAAGGGGGAAAGAAATGTTATACTCTGGTCCTGTGTAAAAAGTCATCAAAATATGCCTACCTGATAACTTCTTATCCCATTGCGCAAAATAGCCTACAGACTGTGTCCTGTCTTTCCTGAGGATCACTGGCATGGGGAAACTCTGAGGGACCCAGCATATTTTATACAATGTTGCAAGTTTGCTAGCACAGGCCAGACAAATTGATGAATAGTTGATGCACTGTTTCAAGTTCCTTGCAGACCATGTGGTAGCCAATGTGATTCATAGAATCTTTATTTTCATCAGGATATTTTCTACCTGCAGGCTGCAATGTTTTTACTTTGTTGGCTTTATGTAGGCTATTTACAATATTGGCAATGGCACTAGAAGTACTTTAGAATTGTATCATTTTTAAATTTAGATAGAATTTGTATTAACCCACATGAAGGACATTGATTTGAGATATAAGAGACTTTATTATAAATGAAATAAACACGGTTCCACGAAAATGTGCATATGAAAATCATAACTGGGCAGCAGGATCAGTAGAGATTGTACAATAATCTTAGCACTCCAAATGGAAAAGGTTGATCCAAGGATGCGCGTAGCAGTGCGGGCGCTTTTATTCATTGTCCTGTGTAAATATCCCGGTTCTGCATTTTTTGTCTATTTGTTTTTATATATCTATCAATTTTTACTTTTCACTCTTTAAATAAATATACTTTCCTGACAACCCGCCTCACCAAACGTGAAATGGATTCTAGTATTCTTTATATAACTTTCATCAAGAACCTTAAGCCTGAAAACTAGTGTAACTGCAAAAAATGAATGGCTACCTTGCTATTAGTCACCCGTTAGCGTCTATTCACCATGGTCCGTGGCCTACACTATTCCATCAGCCAGCTCTAGCTCTAGCATGGACCAAATTCTGTCGGCCAGAGCCTGCCACAGCGTGCTATCGACACAGAGATATTGGACTTTCTGCCGGAAATCAATGGAACCTAGCGCCGGATTCATCGCAACCAGCTAGCTAGCTGGCAACCTGTTGTTGGCTAATTACCCTTGCCCTATAGCAAGGCACCCAGTTAGCCTTGAGCTAGCCTCAGGCCCCCCATCTCCCGGCTATCTACCTCTCTGTCAACCGGACGGGGAACCTCCTAGTGTTGACACCTGAGCCCCGCCGATCCAACACGACTCGGTTTGGCCGGGGGGACGAAATCGTCTGATGTGGTTTGCAACAGTGCTTCCAGTTGCGACGACCACGAAGATCCATCTGCTAGCCCCGGGCCGCTAGCACAAGCAAACTACAAACCGTTGCTCCCTGCTAGCTGTGGCTGAAGCACCAATTTGAACTTGCTCTCGGACATCACATCTTGCTGTTCACTGGGGACCTTATGATCCACATCAGCTGCACAGCTGATGCCTGCTGGACTGTTCCTTACACGGCTACCCTGTCCTGTTTATTCTGTTTAGCATTAGCCAAACGTTATCGCTATTACCAGTTGTTGTCTTTAGCTCTCTCTAATAACACCTGTGACTGCTTTATGCCTCTTCTCCCCATGTCAATTATGCCTTGGCCTATTGCTGTTTGGGTTAGTCTATTATTATACAATTTCACTTGTAGAACCCTAGTCCTCTCTCAACTGCCTCAAATAGTTCCTTTGTGCCAACCCCCCATACACGCCGAGGACCGGCTCAATCGGGCTCCAGTGATGACATCTCTTTCCTTGTTACCCAACGCTAGGGGTACCTGAAACTGTAATTCATATCCTTCCATATCCTTTTCTGTACATTAATTGCCCTGAATCTTTTCTACAACGCCCGGAGAACTCCCCCCTTTATTCTATGTACCCACACGCATAGAAGACCAGTTCTTAAAGCTTTAGTCGAATACCCTTATTCTAGTCCTCCTCTGTCCTTCTGGTGATGTAGAGGCTTTAACACAGGCCCTGAAGCCCCCAGTATCACTCCTACTTCCCAGGAGCTATCATTTGTTGACTTCTGTAAACCGTTAAAAAATCCTGGTGATTTTCTGCACGTAAATATCAGAAGCCTCTTTCTCTAGTTTGGAGTTATTTCACTGCGTTAGCACACTCCTCCAACCTGATGTTCTAGCAGTGTCTGAATCCTGGATTAGGAAGGCCACCAAAAAATCTGAAATTTTCCATCCCCAACTATAAACATTGTCCGTCATAGATAGAAACTATCAAAGGGGGGGTGGAGTTGCAAATCTACTGTAGAGATAGCCTGCAGAGTCTATCACACTATCCAGGTCATGTGGCCCAAACAGTTGAGCTTCTACTTCTAAAAAAAGCCACCTTTCCGAAAATAATCTCTCACTGTTCGCCGCTTTGCTACCGAACCCCCATCCAGCCCCCAGCTGGGCCCTGGACAAATATGTGAATTGATTGCCCCCATCTATCCTCAGAGTCGTATGATTGAGTGACACTAAATTGGGATATGCTTAACATCCCGACATCCTACAATCTAAACTAGATGCCTTCAATCTCACACAAATTATCAACGAAACCTACCAAGGTAAAAACCATAAAATCCGTAAAACATGGGTACCCCCATAGATATAATCCTTGACTAACTACCCTTCTTTCTAAAACACCTACGCTGTCTTCAAAACCAGGATCCTCAGCGATCACTGCCTTATATGCCTGCGTCCGTTAACGGGTCCTGCAGTCAAACGAACCAACCCTCATCACTGTCAAACGCTCCCCCCCCCCTCCCCCCAAAAACACTTCAGCGTGAGCAGGCCTTCCTACTTGACCTGGCCCAGGTATCCTGGATGGATATAGATCTCATTCCGTCAGTAGCGGACTGCCTGGTGTGCTTTAAAAAAAGTAATTTCCTCTCAATCTTAACTAAAACATTGCCCCATTCAAAAAATACAGAATCTAAGAACACAGATATAGCCCCTGGTTCTTCCGCAGGACTTGGACTTCGCCCGTGACAAGCCACCCCCCCCCCCTCCCCAAAAAAACATCCTGTGGCGTACCCTCATTAGCACTCAAATAGCCCCCGCGATATGCAAATTTTTTCAGGGAAAGTTAGGGAACCAATATACACAAAGCAGTCAGGGAAAGCAAAGGCTAACTTTTTCCAAACCGAAATTTGCATCCTGTAGCACTAACTCCAAAAAAGTTTTGGGACACTGTAAGGCCATGGGAAAATAGCAGCACTTCCTCCCAGCTGCCCACTGCACTGAGGCTAGGAAAACACTATCACCACCGATAAAATCTACAATAATCGAGACTTTCAACAAGCATTTTGCTACGGCTGGCCATGCTTTCCCACCTGTGGCTACCAATACCCCGGGCAAACAGCTCTGCACCCTCCGCTGCAAACTTGCCCATGCCCCCCCGCTTCTCCTTCACACAAATCCCAGACAGTGATGTTCTGAAAGAGCTTGGCAAAAAATATGGACCCCTACAAAATCATCTGGGCTAGACAATCTGGACCCTTTCTTTTCTAAAACTAAGCCGCCGAAATTGTCGCAACCCCTATTACTAGCCTGGTCAACTCCTTCTTTCGTAACGTCTGAGATCCCCAGAGAATTGTGAAAGCTGCCGCGGTCATTTCCCCCTCTTCAAAGGGGGTGGACAATCTAGATCCAAACTGTTACAGGACCAAATCCATCCTGCCCTGCCTTTCAAAAGGTTTTTGAAATCCAAGTCAAAACTAAACAAGCATCCACCGACCATTTCGAATATCCCACCGTACCTTTCTCCGCGATGCAATCCGGTTTTCCGAGGCTGTCATGACGGTGCACTTCAGCCACGGCTCAAGGTCCTAAAACGATATTCTATAAACCAGGCGATCGATAATAGACAGTTACTTTGCCAGCCAGTTTTCAGTGACCTGGCCAAGGCTTTCGACTCTGTCAACCACCGCATTCTTATTGGGCAGAACTAAATAGCCTTGGTTCTCAAAATGACTGGCCTCGGCCTGGTCACAAACTACTCTCTCAGATAGAGTTCAATGTGTCAAATCGGAGGGCACTTTTGTCTTGGACCTATGCCAGTCTCTACGAGGCGTGCCACAGCGGTTCAATACTTGGGGCCGTACTCTTCTTCTCTGTGCATATCAATGACGTAGGCTCTTGCTGCTGGTGAACTCTCAGATTCAACCTCTACGCAGACGACACATTTTGTATACATCTGGCCCTTCATTGGACACCTGTGTGTTAAACAAACCTCCAAACGAGGCTTCAATGCCTAACAACAATCCATTCAGTAGCCTCCAACTGCTCGTAAAACACGAGTAAAACTAAATGCATGCTCTTCAAGCGGAACGCTGCTTGCCACCCGCCCACACGACTAGAATCAACTACTCTCGGACGGGTTTCTGACCTTAGAGTATTGTGGGACAATAACAATATATCTAGGGTCTGGTTAGACTGGTAAACTCTCCTTACCAGACTCACATTAAGAATCTCCAAGCCAAAGTAAATCTAGAATCGGTTTCCTATTTCGGCAAACAAAGCCTCCTTCCACTCATGCTGCCAAACATGCCCTCGTAAACAACTGACTATCCTACCGATCCCTGACTTCACGGCGATGTCCACGTTATCAAAATAGCCTCACCAAAAAATCTACTACTCGCAAAATCGGATGGTCGTCTAATCACAGTGCCATCCGTTTTGTCTCCAAAGCCCCATATAATACCCAACCACTGGGACCTGTTTACGGCTCTTGTTGGCTGGTCATCACCTACTATATCGTCGCCCAAACCCACTGGCTCCAGCGCCAATCTATAAATCACTGCTAGGCAAAATCCCGCACATTATACATAGCCTGAGGGGTCACCCATAGCAAAACACCCACCCGTAGTCTGCCCGCTCAGCAGGTATATCTCACTGAGTCATCCCCAAAGCCAACCACTCCCTTTGGCCGCCATTCCTTACAGTTCTCTTGCTGCCAATGAACGGAACAAATTGCAAAAAATTCTCTGAAGCTGATGACCACTTATCTCCCTCACTACACTTTTAGCATCAGTTGTCAGAGCACCTTAATCGATCACTGCCACCTGTTACCACAGCCCATATGAAATTAGCCCGACCGCCAAAATACCTCATCCCCTATGAGTGTTATTTATTCTGCTCATTTGTACCCCCAGTATCTCTATTTGACATCATCTCTGGCACATCTATCATTACAGTGTTAATACTAATGTTAATTATTTTGCACGATAGGCCTATTTATTGCCTTTACCGCCCATAACTTGCCTACATTTGCACAACCACTGTATGTTATATTTATTTCTGTTGTATTTGTGACTTTGTTCTGTTTTCCACCATATTGAAACACACTGTGTTGTTGTTTTATCGCACTGCTTTGCTTATCTTCGGCCACGGTCGCTAGTTGTAAATGAAAAACTTGTTCTCAAACTGGTTTGACCTGGTTAAATAAAGGTGAAATAAATAAAAAATTTAAAAAAAGGTTGCCAACGCTGGTGGTATACTAATACCTGGGCAAACTTCAGAGATGGTAACGGCAGAATCTGAGAAGCGCCCGCAGCAGCAGCGGGCGGAGGAGGGAGTGTCGGAACTGGTTTAGTTCTTTGGTAGGGCTCATATTGATATCTGGCTCCCTCTTTAGTAATTGTGTCTTGATTTGTTTATTGCAAGTACTTCAAGCATCAGGACAAGCTTCAGTGCCTACATATAGTTGATTTTATTCAAAACATCGGTTATGTGTCTTATATATGCGAAAAATAACACGTTTTGAACATTTATTACCAATCGATTGGTTGAAAGAACAGATTTACTCTCGGTCGTAGCAGGATTTGTTTTAGTCGGGGACAGCCCTAATAGCTTAATTCCCTTTTGTATTATACAGCCTCCTACTGATATGAAGTAATATGTTATATCACCACCAAACTGACTGGTTCTTCTGATGTTGTTCACACAGGAGACCCATGTGGAGAAATTATCTCACATTCCATAGCAGCAACAGCTGGACGATCCCAGAGCTAAAGAGGTCTCAACCACTGCCCCCATTGTGAGTGAGATTTTCCATATCTACAACAAGCTAAAAATACACATAAAAATACACACAGCGAGAGAATCTGTATTCCTGCACTCCCGACTGTGGAAAGGTTTAAAAAACATCACTAGGGCTCTGACAGTTTCATAGAGACGAGTGCACCACAGGATTGAGAAACCTTTACTCCTCGCTCTGATTGTGGGTGAGCGTTTTATCTCATCAGAGCAACTTAAAAACCACACCAACGTAACAGCACACTGGAGAGAGAGCCTATACTACTGCTCTGACATGTGGGAAAAATGCTTCACAACATCAAACTGAGCTAAAGTTCATAAGAGAAAACACACACAGGAGAGAAAGCCTTACTTCTGCTGCTGACTGTGGGAGGAGTTTCATAAACATCAAGGGACTCTGACAGTTCATCAGAGAGTGCACAACTGGAGAGGAAACCATACTAATGCCTATGATTGTGGGAGAGCGGTCTCTTCACAGCGCAACTTTAAAAACACACCAACGTACACACACAGGAGATAAGCCTTACTAACTGCCTCTGACGTGTGGGAAGAGTTTTCTCTCAACCAGATCCACTTAGAATGTCACCAGCACGAATACACAACAGGAGAGAAGCCTTACTCCTGCTCTGACTGTGTGGAAGGGTTTCTCCCAACAAGAGACAACGTACAAATACACCAAACGTATACATAAAGGAGAAGAAAGCCTTACTTCTGCTCTGGACTGTTGGGAAGTGCTTCACAAACCTCAACTGAGCTAAAAGTTCATTCAAAGAGGAACAACACAGCGAGAGAAGCCTTACTCCCTGCTCTGATTGTGTGGAGTTTCCTCAAGAGTTTCTCCCAAACAGGGCAGCTACTAAAAATACACCAAACGTATGTCCCAGCATAAAGGAGAGAAGCCTTACTTCTGCTCTGACTGTGGGAAGTGCCTTCACAACAACTTCAACTGAGCTAAAAATCATCAAAGAAGCCTAAAGTTCACATAGAGAGGAGAAGCCTTACTCCTGCTCTGACTGTGGGAAGAGTTTCTCCCAGGGCATGGACTACATACATAAAAAGAACACTTATCAACGTGCTTTCACAAAAGGAAAAATTCCTCAAAGAGACACCAGGAGAGAAGCTCATCAGTGACTGTCTCAGACCAGCTAAGTTAAAGTCACTATCTCACTTGTCATTCTAAAGTCACCTTCATTCATAAAGGAAGTAATAACAGTGAATTTGATAACATTAAGAAAGAGTAACTCTATTGTAATCTTTTGTTTGTCAACTGAGAACTGTGCAGAGGAAAAGGGAGCGTTATAGAATGTATTTGGAAAAATTATCTTCTCTCCATCTTTTTTTTACTACAAGACATAGTGTCATGACTCTCCCTGGGTGAGGATCAAAGGCCTCATATCAGCTTGGTAAATGGCCACAACAACAACCAGACCCTCTTTCCCATGGGGGGGGCTGTGCGGTTTTTACACCTAGTACTGCCATAAATTAGAGTTAGAGAATCTGGGCTGGCTAGTATGGTGAAATGAATGTCCTTTGTTTCAGAGGACTTTTGCCGCCCAAAAACTTCAACATCCAACAAGGAAACATTGGAAACAATATATTTCAGCATCCAAAAATTAATGAGAAACGGAAGATTGAAAATTAATGTATATTTTATGGTCATAATTTTTTTTATAAAGGCGTTAGAACGAAACAATGTGACTTGAAGAGCTTTTCCACTGTGGATATCAGGCTATACATCCTTTACCTTGGGTTAGAAAATATCAAGGGAAGACAATGTTTTCGTGAAGATAGGAATGTGATTTTAGCTTATAACAAAATCATAGTGATAATAATACTTTTGCCTCGTTAAACTAGCCACGCCAGAGGAAGCTCAGAGAGCGTTTGTCAGTATGACGGGATAAACGCCCCTCTTTACCAGAGTGGCATAAAAGACTGAGATAAGAATGATCAGATCAGACAAGACGGACCTCCACGCTGCAGCTGTTGTCCATATTGGTTCACCGACCCCCCTGAAATCGACACGAAGTTGAAGACGACAAAGTTGCTGCCTCCACTAACAATCAATGTTACGGCTGAGTAGCTGTTACTTAGTACTGCTATCTAAGAAGGTGAATTTAAAAAAAATGGGACCATCCCTGTTACTCTCTTCAAACCATCGTCTACTACACTGCTTCCATCACCCCACACAGGGGATCATCGACAGGCCTGATTAGCCGTCCTCAGAAGACACTTCCAGAACCGAGTGAAAGTAAACAGATGACCAAGAAGAAGGACATTTTGACCTCTTGTGGACAATCTGAGCCTTACATCTAAAAGGCCATCCGAGAAAGAGAAGCCCAATCGACCCTTCCCACGGAAGGCCTGGGTCCAAAACAGAGACGACAAAGAAAAAAACGTAAATACATGCATTACTTCTTACCAAAGGGCGGCAGTTCTTGGTAAATTATTAGGATTAATATGAGCGTAGGTCTATGTGTATCCAAGGTTTTTCTCTCTCACTTAAGTCTAGCCATCTTTTGTAACAAGTGGTCATATTGTGTTAGTCCGCTAGGGCACCCGTTTTCATTGTATTAATTTTCTAAAATCCCTACCTATACCGTGTATGTCACAGATTATGCATCTTGTGTTATCATTTTTGATTAGTTAGTAAATAAAATAATTGAATCAATTTGTGTGCGTACGGAATGACAGTAAGACCCGGGTTCGTGCAGACTTAAAGAGCCTACGACTTTCAGAATGAGACTGATATGAGGTAAATGATTAATTAAATGACTGTTAAATGATGAGAGATCTAGATATTTTTAGAGTTCATTCGGAAACGATAACTATGTTTTTAAAACAAACTTTTCCGTGGTGCCCCAAATTCCTAAATGAGTTAATTGTTACATGATTAAATTTAATCTATTAACAATAAAACATGAGTAGGTAATTATTCAGTAAATAATAGTCACACAATAATGAAAGGCACATCACGACAATAGAAACACGCCATTTTCACATATGTGATGTTTGGGTGGGTGCTGGAGATGATGATGAACATGTGAGTGGAAACATTTAGAATGTCCATTTAAGGCAAAAACAAAAGGTGGATGGTTGGTCAGGGTGGATAGGTCTGCATATAACATGAATGTCTAGCAACCCAAGGTTGCGTTTTCAAAAATCTCATTGCGGACAACTATAGCATTTAGTTAATAAGCAACTTGCAACTACAACTACATGACCAATAGTATGTGGACACCTGCTCGTCGAACATCTCATTCCAAAATCATGGGCATTAAATGGACTTGGTCCCCCTTCTGCTACTATAACAGCCTCCACTCTTCTGGGAGTCTTGCCATTAGATGTTGGAACATTGCTGCAGGGACTTGCTTCCATTCAACCACGAGCATTAGTGAGGTCGGGCATTGATGTTGGGCGATTAGGCTGGCTCGCAGTCAGCGTTTCCAATTCATTCAAAGGTGTTTCGATGGGGTTGAGGTTCATGGCTACTGTGCAGGCCCAGTCAAGTTCTTCCACACCGATCTTGACAAACCTTTGTGCTCCGGGGCATTGTCATGCTGAAACAGGAAAGGGTCTTCCCAAAATCGTTGCCACAAAGTTGGCAGCACGAATCATCTAGAAGGTCATTGTATGCTGTGTTAGCGTTATGATTTCCCTTCACTGGAACTAAGGGGCCTAGCCCGAACCATGAAAAACAGCCCCAGACCATTATTCCTCCTTCACCAAACTTTTACAGTTGGCACTATGCATTGGGGCAGATAGCGTTCTCCTGGCATCCACCAAACCCAGATGTGTCCATTGGACTTCCAGATGAGGTGAGGCGTGATTCATCACTCCAGAGAGCGGATTTCCACTGCTTCAGAGTCCAATGGCGGCAAGCTTTACATCACTCCAGCTGACGCTTGGCATTGCGCATGGGTGGTCTTAGGCTGCCTCGGCCATGGAAACCTTTTTTGGTGAATCTCCTGACGAACAGTTCTTATGTTGACGTTGCTTCCAGAAGCAGTTTGGAACTCAGTAGTGAGTGTTGCAACCGAGGACAGACGATTTTTACGCGCTTCGGCACTTAGCGGTCCGTTCTGTAAGCTTGTGTGGCCTACCACTTCGCGGCTGAGCTGTTGTTGCTTCTAGACGTTTCCACTTCACAATAACGGCAACTTAATAGTGACCGGGGCAGCTCTAGCAGTGCAGAAATTTCACAAAACGACTTGTGGAAAGGTGGCATCCTATGACGATGCCACTTGAAAACTCGCTGAGCTCCTTCAGGCCATGCTACTGCCAATATTTGTCTTATGGAGATTGCATGGCTGTGTGCTACGATTTTATACACCTGTCGAGTAATGGGTTTGACTGAAAAGAGCCGAATCCACTAATTTGAAGGGGTGTCCACATATATATAGAGTGTACTTAGCATGTTAGGTTAGCATGCAAACTACTTAGCATGTTAAATTACTTAACAACAACAAATTGGAATAAGTAAAAATATCATACGTATTGCTTATTCGTAACATATGTATGAATTGTATTCTTAACATACTATACGTCCTACAAATTGGTATTATATTTTACGACTTCCTATTACATTCGTAGGCCCCATTGTAAATATAACATAAGATACTGTATGCATGCTAAAAGTGAGTGGTCTGGATTTTTGGGTAACATATAATAGGTTTTGATCCTGACACCAAGTAGTCCCTACGGGCGTTGGACCCTGGTTTGCTTCTGTGGGTCGCTCTGGATGGGAGTCTATTAAGATTACTAATGTGATGTAGATGTTGAGCGGCTTCACTGCAAGTAGATTGTATGTTTTAAATATTCCAACATAATAATAAATAAAATAAAAGTTATCCCTCTGCAGTTCTCTGTGGGAATGAGCTCGTAGACACATGAATCAGATAGAGATGGTTTTCACCATTAGTTTGGGTGGATTATTTGTAATTAAATAACGACTTTTGTTTAATGATATGCAGACTCTGAAATGACTACGTGTTATTAAACCTGTCTTAATAAAAAACTAGATTGGATTACTTTAGTCATTGATAGATGTATTTGGATAACTGCAATGAACTTAATTGATCTGCCTATGAAAAATAAAAATTCTACATGAATTTGGGCTGGTGAGTCATTGATTTGAATGCTCAGAGTAAACGCTGTGAACTCACCTGTGATGGCCCATGTCTACCACAACCTTTCCTATTGTGTTAGTAAGCACCACAGCATTTTAGGCAGCCATTGTTCAAAATGTGTTCATACGTACATTACAATGGGAGGGGTTGTGGCATGCACAGGGGAGGAAGTTGATCTCAGACTTTCTATTTAGGACTGGGGATCCTATTCAGAGTTGAGAAATTAACAGTGAGGACAAGCCAGCCTGCCTCTCTCCTTCACACTGAGTCCAAACCCTACAGTCACTGAGTCCTGACTGTGACAGTTGGAGCCCAGTTTGCACTGCAGGATCCGAGAGACTAGGCATCAGTGAGCTGGAAGACTGCAGTCCAAATACTGGAGTGAATGTCAACATTAAAAATGAAGAAGAGGAGGAGAAGATTGGAAAATCTGTTAATCATGGTAAGAGTAGATTCTATCTATCTATAAATTATCTCGTTAAGTTAGACCTCCATAAATTATGACCCAGTCTATTGTTAGGTTGAATTCTGTCATTCTGACATCAAATTCTCTGGTTTTGAATGAGGAAAATGTGGAAATGGAATTTGGGTTACTTTGTGAATTGACTGGAATTTAAATGGAATTGACCCTGACATTTGCTAACCCTTGTGATAGTGAGTGGGGGATGATATTGCTAATCATTTTCAAAGGGAAGTTGGTTTAGAAGTTTCTGTCCTATATCTGAGAGATTAAGAAAGATCAGTAAAACATATATATATTTACCCGTATTTAACCCCTTTTTTTTTGCACTAAAGTACTTAAATATATACTTCATAAAAATGTTTTTACTGGTACCTGCTACCTTCAGACACTTGTGGGCGTCCGAGAGCGAAACAACAGACATGAACTTGTTGGTGAGTCTCACCTTTAGATGTGTAGGCCAAACTTCTCGGACGCTACAGACAGAAGTCTCCTGGTCTGACAAACAACACTGTAGTTCTTCCATCGCAGATGCGGAAGGCCGGCATCAGCGGATGTGGTGGATTGACACGCAGCCCATTCAAAAACAAATCTCTAGCTTAAACAGAAGGATTTTGATGGGGATATACATAAAGAAGAGATGCCGGTAACACTTCCTTTTATCGGGTCCTTATTACAGTGTAATTACATGTGTAACTACACTGTAAACAAGTATTGTAGTTAACTGTAATGACACATAGTTACAATGTAATAGCAACAGGTACCTGGTAGTAATTGTGGTCTGTAATTACAGAAGTGTACCAATGAATGCTTGTTACCATGCTTGTTACAAATGGGCAGGTTTCCACTAAATTCACCATCTTTTTTTGTTTGCTTCTCAGCTGCATCTGATTCATTAACAACTGTGACAAAGGTTGGGATCCCTTGTGGATGCTCTGGGTGTCTGAGATATTATAGCCTATGCTCGACAGGCTCTAATTAATAATTGCCAGCAATATACTCCCCTGCATCCCACTGCTAGCTAGCCTCTGAAGCTAAGCAGGGTTGGTCCTGGTCGGTCCCTGGATGGGAGAACAGATGCTGCTGGAAGTGGTGTTGAAGGGCCAGCAGGAGTCCGTCTTTCCTTTGGTCCAAAAAAATATCCCAATGCCCCAGGACAGTGATTGGGGACATTGCCCTGTGTGCCATTTTCGCATGGGACCTTAAATGGGTGCCCTCACTGTCTGCGGTCACTAAAGATCCCATGCCACTTATCGTAAGAGTAGGGGTGTTAACCCCAGTGTCCTGGCTGAATTCCCAATCTGGCCCTCATACCATCATGGCCACCTAATCATCCCCAGCTGCCAATTGGCTCATTCATCCCCCCTCCTCTCCCCTGTAACTATTCCCCAGGTTGTTGCTGTAAATAAGAATGTGTTCTCAGTCAACTTACCTGGTACAATAAGGGGGAAAATAAATATATAATTAAACATGAATGTGCACTGTTCAAAATATATCTCCAGTCAACGTTGTTGCTAGCACTTGCCCACAAAATAAAGCGTACCATCTGGGTTAATTTGGTTGAGATTTAGCTAGTTAAAATGAAGTATATCTTTAGGAGTAATTAATGTTTACCTATACAGTGCATTACCCATCCTGACAACCTGGGCCTCAATTTAAAGCTTGTGGAAGTGACATCCAAGTGGGAGAATAAATACACTAGTACACCACAGAGTATATGTAATATCTGCATACGTACAATGTCATTACTAGGTGTTACACAGGATTTGGCTAGTTATAATTAAGTTTATCGTGAGGGGTACTTACTTGTAATTACAGTGAATGAAGTTCATATTGTAATTACAGTGAACCGATAGCCCCTGGTGGAAAAAGTTCCCAGTTGTCAAAGTAAAGATACCTTAATAGAAAATGACTGAAGTGAAAGTCACACAGTAGTATACTTGAGTAAAACTCAAAGTATAAGGGTTATAATATACTTAAGTATCAAAAG
>JAGTTL010001302.1:0-14758 GCA_036851935.1 Coregonus suidteri | reverse complement strand
CCAAAAAATTTAATTTCTAAAGCTTCTAAACCCCTTTTCCTTTGCCCCCCCCCCTAGCTCCTCCCTTAAAAACCCCAAGGGGAAAAAAAGGGGTTTTTTTCCCCTTTTTTTCTTTCCCCAAATCCAACCTCCCCCCCCCTGCCCCCTAAAAAACCCCAATTTTCCCTGTTGTTTTTTTATTTTTCCCGTTCACTAAAAACTTTTCCCTTTTGGGGAAATACAAAAATCAACGTTCCTTCCCCTTTTTCCACTTACAAACTTTAAAACAACGTCATTTTCCCCCATAACGATACCCCCCCCCTTCCCAAAGCCCCAAAAAACAGTCCCCCAAAAACAAACAGAATAGGTTTTTTATAAACAAGTGAAAAATTTTTTATCTTTTTTTTGAGAAATTTTTTAAACCCTTAAAAACCCAAAAAACATTTTTCCCCTTAGAGGGGTTATATCCCTTTTTTCTATAAAATTTTTAAATAACTTTTTTTTTATAAAGTGGGGAAAAACATTACAAATAAAAATTTTTAAAACCAAATCTTTTTTTGGAGTGTGAGAGCAAAAAAAACTGCCCCGGAAAACCCCCCCTTTTTCCAAAACCCAAATCCACCCCATCAATAAAGCCCGGAAAAATTTCTCTCACGGCCCTTGCCCCCGGCCCCAACCCACCTAATATCCCAAAAAAAATCAAAAACCCCGGAAAAATGCTTTTTTGAAAACATGTTTGGAGAAAATACACATGAAAAACCCCCTAAAAAAACCAAAATACAAATCCAAAAAATTTCCCCCCCCACCCCCTCAGGCGGGGCCCCCAAACCCCCTTTTGGAAACCCTACAGGGGGGAACCTCCCCTCCCCCCTAGCCCTTCCCCTGCCCCCCCCTAAGAATCAACAAAATAAAAAAAAAACCTCTAAATCCCCCACAGGTTTTCCCCTTTAAAAAATCAAAAAATTTTTTACAAAATTTTTAAAAATACTTTAAAAGTAGACAAAAATTATGTTTTTACCCCCAAGGGAAATTTTTTTCCTTTTTCGGAAAACACGGGGAATTTTAGTCCCCCACTACACTTAAATCTCCCCGAAATTTCCCCCCGATTTTCCAATGGTTGTTGATGGGGAAAAGGGGAACCCTTTTTCCACACCCCCCCTTTTTTTTTCATCTCCCCCCATTTCCTTTTTTCCTTTTAAAATTTTGCCCCTTTAATATTTTTCCTTTTTTTGGAGTTTTCCCAATCCCCAAAAATTTTCCCCCCCCAAATGTTTGGAAAAAAAAGAAAAGACCAAACCCCATTTAATTTTTTTTGCAAAAAAAAACATTTTTCCTTTTAAACATAAAAACCCCCAATAAGATTATAAAAAAGATATAAAAAAAGAGTATGAACCCCAAACTTTATCCTCCCCCCCCCCCCCCCTTTGTTTTCAAAAAAACCCATACTAAAAAATCACCTAATATAAAAAAAAAAAATTTTTGAAACATGATAAAATTAATAAAAAAGGGATTTTTTTACCCCATTATATCCAAACCAGCCCCCTTGGGCCACTTAGTCCAGCAGGAACGGGCCCAACAACGGCATTGATTTTTGGGTTCCGGGCCCAATCACAAAAACCCAAACCATTTTTAAATCATGTTTTCGCAAAGGTCGTAAAAGTACAAAAGAAAAAACATAAACCCCCAAAACCCCGCTATCAGAGGCTGAAAAATTTAAAATCTGAACCCCCCACTGCTCCAAAATTGGGGCCAAATTAAAATCTTGCAACCAAGATTTTGCCCCGACCTTCCACTCCCCTCAGATTCCCCCAAACGCACCCCTTAAATTTTTCTTCAACCCCATCTAAAACACTCGTGATATTTTCGGAACTTTTCGGGAAACTAAAAAGTATAACTAAATTACTAAAATTATAAAATTTTTCCCCCAAATTTTTTCCCCCATACCATAAAAAATCCATAGGGTAAGAATATATATGCTTTAAATTCACCACAAACCCTCAAAAATATCTCTAAAATTCCCCATAGTCACATTGTCAGGCAAAAAGCTAATCTTTTAAACCATCAAAGTCCTGCTCTTCTTACTAACTGGAACATAAAAAGTTACATTATATTTCTCATTACTACCCTTAAGGTCATGCATACCCAAAGTTATCATATAATCATCACAATCTGATATTCCCATAAACCTACCCCTTACATCATATGTTTTATTAGAACAAAAACTACTTTTAGCCCTCAATGGTTTCACCTCCAATACTTCAGGATTCGCTGTTACCTGATTTTACTTCCCATCTAACAAATTCCCATAGGGTAATTCATTTAACCAAGAACATCTAAAACCTAGGCTTAAACAAATGTTCTGACAACGACATTATTTTATCTGTTACTGACTGTTGCTGATACCACAGTCATGACAAAGCATAAGATTGACACACACTTGATAGCGGTTGAACCCCACGTGTCTGGTGCTGGAATTCTCAACAGACATGGACCCTCAAGATTCCTCACTGATATTACAGAATGAATTAACCGCTGGAACCAAAGATTCCTACCTTCCCATCTCTAATTTTCACAACAGAAGAATCAAACTACATGCATTTAGTTTCTCTCTTCCCTAACGAGCGGTACTGATCAGATACCTCTCCTTGTCTGTCATCAAAATCAAAGACCTCATCCTGTACCTCCATGATAGTATCCTTCACTATTTCAGATGAATCTATATTGTTCTCTACTACTATCTGCTCTCCTATTTTAACCCTATTCGTACTATCATTGACAGCACTCTCTATCCGTAACATAAACCCCTGAGTCCTTCTTGCTACCCCCTTTAATTTCAGAAAAGTTGTTGTCGGTGTCATACTTCCTACATTTGCTATTGCCATCGTATCATTAATCCCTTCCAAAGTTACCATTAAAGTAGTTGATTTAGTTGATGTATTAACCTTAATTATTTCTAGTGGGAAAGCTACCGATATCCTATGTGTATTATTTACTGTTGGAGTGGCTACTGTAATAATATACTTCTCCTGACCTCCTTTGGTGACTGCGGAAGCTTCAACAGATTTCACATTTTCCATTATAATCAATCAATCAATCAATTGTATTTTATATAGCCCTTCTTACATCAGCTAATATCTCGAAGTGCTGTACAGAAACCCAGCCTAAAACCCCAAACAGCTAGTAATGCAGGTGTAGAAGCACGGTGGCTAGGAAAAACTCCCTAGAAAGGCGAAAACCTAGGAAGTCCTCTTCTGGCTGTGCCGGGTGGAGATTATAACAGAACCATGCCAAGATGTTCAAAAATGTTCATAAGTGACAAGCATGGTCAAATAATAATCAGGAATAAATCTCAGTTGGCTTTTCATAGCCGATCATTAAGAGTTGAAAACAGCAGGTCTGGGACAGGTAGGGGTTCCATAACCGCAGGCAGAACAGTTGAAACTGGAATAGCAGCAAGGCCAGGCGGACTGGGGACAGCAAGGAGTCACCACGGCCGGTAGTCCCGACGTATGGTCCTAGGGCTCAGGTCTCTCAGTTGGCTTTTCATAGCCGATCATTAAGAGTTGAAAACAGCAGGTCTGGGACAGGTAGGGGTTTCGTAGCCGCAGGCAGAACAGTTGAAACTGGAATAGCAGCAAGGCCAGGCGGACTGGGGACAGCAAGGTGTCATCATGCCCGGTAGTCCTGACGTATGGTCCTAGGGCTCAGGTTCTCAGAGAGAAAGAGAGAACGAGAGAATTAGAGAGAGCATACTTAAATTCACACAGGACACTGGATAAGACAGGAGAAGTACTCCAGGTATAACCAACTAACCCCAGCCCCCCGACACATAAACTACTGCAGCATAAATACTGGAGGCTGAGACAGGAGCGGTCCCGGAGACACTGTGGCCCCATCCGAAGAAACCCCCGGACAGGGCCAAACAGGAAGGATATAACCCCACCCACTCCGCCAAAGCACAGCCCCCGCACCACTAGAGGGATATCCCCAACCACCAACTTACAATCCTGAGACAAGGCCGAGTATAGCCCACAGAGGTCTCCACCACAGCACAAACCAAGGGGGGGGCGCCAACCCAGACAGGAAGATCACGTCAGTAACTCAACCCACTCAAGTGACGCACCCCTCCCAGGGACGGCATGAAAGAGCACCAGCAAGCCAGTGACTCAGCCCCTGCAACAGGGTTAGAGGCAGAGAACCCCAGTGGAGAGGGGAACCGGCCTGGCAGAGACAGCAAGGGCTGTTCGTTGCTCCAGCCTTTCCGTTCACCTTCACACTCCTGGGCCAGACTACACTCAATCATATGACCTACTGAAGAGATAAGTCTTCAGTAAAGACTTAAAGGTTGAGACCGAGTCTGCGTCTCTCACATGGGTAGGCAGACTGTTCCATAAAAATGGAGATCTATAGGAGAAAGCCCTGCCTCCCGCTGTTTGCTTAGAAATTCTAGGGACAATTAGGAGGCCTGCGTCTTGTGACCGTAGCGTACGTATTGGTATGTACGGCAGGACCAACTCGGAAAGATAGGTAGGAGCAAGCCCATGTAACGCTTTATAGGTTAACAGTAAAACCTTGAAATCAGCCCTTGCCTTAACAGGAAGCCAGTGTAGGGAAGCTAGCACTGGAGTAATATGATCAAATTTCTTGGTTCTAGTCAGGATTCTAGCAGCCGTATTTAGCACTAACTGAAGTTTATTTAGTGCTTTATCCGGGTAGCCGGAAATTAGAGCATTGCAGTAGTCTAACCTAGAAGTAACAAATGCATGGATTAATTTTTCTGCATCATTTTTGGACAGAAAATTTCTGATTTTTGCAATGTTACGTAGATGGAAAAAAGCTGTCCTTGAAACAGTCTTGATATGTTCGTCAAAAGAGAGATCAGGGTCAAGAGTAACGCCGAGGTCCTTCACAGTTTTATTTGAGACGACTTTACAACCATCAAGATGAATTGTCAGATTTAACAGAAGATCTCTTTGTTTCTTGGGACCTAGAACAAGCATCTCTGTTTTGTCCGAGTTTAAAAGTAAAACGTTTTCAGCCATCCACTTCCTTATGTCTGAAACACAGGCTTCTAGCGAGGGCAATTTTGGGGCTTCACCATGTTTCATTGAAATGTACAGCTGTGTGTCATCCGCATAGCAGTGAAAGTTAACATTATGTTTTCGAATAACATCCCCAAGAGGTAAAATATATAGTGAAAACAATAGTGGTCCTAAAACGGAACCTTGAGGAACACCGAAATGTACAGTTGATTTGTCGGAGGACAGACCATTCACAGAGACAAAACTGATATCTTTCCGACAGGTAGGATCTAAACCAGGCCAGAACTTGTCCGTGTAGACCAATTTGGGTTTCCAGTCTCTCCAAAAGAATGTGGTGATCGATGGTGTCAAAGGCAGCACTAAGGTCTAGTAGCACGAGGACAGATGCAGAGCCTCGGTCTGACGCCATTAAAAGGTCATTTACCACCTTCACAAGTGCAGTCTCAGTGCTATGATGGGGTCTAAAACCAGACTGAAGCATTTCGTATACATTGTTTGTCTTCAGAAAGGCAGTGAGTTGCTGCGCAACAGCTTTTTCTAAAATTTTTTGAGAGGAATGGAAGATTCGATATAGGCCGATAGTTTTTTATATTTTCCGGGTCAAGGTTTGGCTTTTTCAAGAGAGGCTTTATCACTGCCACTTTTAGTGAGTTTGGTACACATCCGGTGGATAGAGAGCTGTTTTTATTATGTTCAACATAGGAGGGCCAAGCACAGGAAGCAGCTCCTTCAGCAGTTTAGTAGGAATAGGATCCAGTATGCAGCTTGAAGGTTTAGAGGCCATGATTATTTTCATCATTGTGTCAAGAGATATAGTACTAAAACACTTAAGTGTCTCTCCCGATCCCAGGCCCTCGCAGAGCTGTGCAGATCCAGGACAGCTAAGCCCTGGAGGAATACGCAGATTCAAAGAGGAGTCCGTAATTTGCTTTCTAATGGTCATGATCTTTTCCTCAAAGAAGTTCATGAATTTATCACTGCTGAAGTGAAAGCCATCCTCTCTTGGGGAATGCTGCTTTTTAGTTAGCTTTGCAACAGTATCAAAAAGAAATTTTGGATTGTTCTTATTTTCCTCGATTAAGTTGGAAAAGTAGGATGATCGAGCAGCAGTGAGGGCTCTTCGGTACTGCACGGTACTGTCTTTCCAAGCTAGTCGGAAGACTTCCAGTTTGGTGTGGCGCCATTTTCCGTTCCAATTTCCTGGAAGCTTGCTTCAAAGCTCGGGTATTTTCTGTATACCAGGGAGCTAGTTTCTTATGACAAATGTTTTTCGTTTTTAGGGGTGCAACTGCATCTAGGGTATTGCGCAAGGTTAAATTGAGTTCCTCAGTTAAGTGGTTAACTGATTTTTGTCCTCTGACGTCCTTGGGTAGGCAGAAGGAGTCTGGAAGGGCATCAATGAATTTTTGTGTTGTTTGAGAATTTATAGCACGACTTTTGATGCTCCTTGTTGGGGTCTGAGCAGATTATTTGTTGCGATTGCAAATGTAATAAAATGGTGGTCCGATAGTCCAGGATTTTGTGGAAAAACATTAAGATCTACAACATTTATTCCATGGGACAAAACTAGGTCCAGAGTATGACTGTGGCAGTGAGTAGGTCCAGAGACATGTTGGACAAAACCCACTGAGTCGATAATGGCTCCGAAAGACTTTTGGAGTGGGTCTGTGGACTTCTCCATGTGAATATTAAAATCACCAAAAATTAGAATATGATCTGCTATGACTACAAGGTCTGATAGGAATTCAGGAAACTCAGAGAGGAACGCTGTATATGGCCCAGGAGGCCTGTAAACAGTAGCTATAAAAAGTGATTGAGTAGGCTGCATAGATTTCATGACTAGAAGCTCAAAAGATGAAAACGCCATTTTTTTTTTTGTAAATTGAAATTTGCTATCGTAAATGTTAGCAACACCTCCGCCTTTGCGGGATGCACGGGGAATATGGTCACTAGTGTAACCAGGAGGTGAGGCCTCATTTAACACAGCAAATTCATCAGGCTTAAGCCATGTTTCAGTCAGGCCAATCACATCAAGATTATGATCAGTGATTAGTTCATTGACTATGACTGCCTTTGAAGTGAGGGATCTAACATTAAGTAACCCTATTTTGAGATGTGAGGTATCACGATCTCTTTCAATAATGGCAGGAATGGAGGAGGTCTTTATCCTAATAAGATTGCTAGGGTGAAAACCGCCATGTTTAGTTTTGCCCAACCTAGGTCGAGGCACAGACACAGTCTCAATGGGTATGGCTGGGTATGGCTGAGCTGACTACACTGACTGTGCTATTGGCAGACTCCACTAAGCTGGCAGGTTGGCTAACTGCCTGCTTCCTGGCCTGCACCCTATTTCACTGTGGGGCTAGAGGAGTTAGAGCCCTATCTATGTTGGTAGATAAGAGGAGAGCACCCCTCCAGCTAGGATGGAGTCCGTCACTCCTCAGCAGGTCAGGCTTGGTCCTGTTTGTGGGTGAGTCCCAGAAAGAGGGCCAATTATCCACAAATGTTATCTTTTGGGAGGGGCAGAAAAAACAGTTTTCAACCAGCGATTAAGTGCTGAGACTCTGCTGTAGAGCTCGTCACTTCCCCTAACTGGGAGGGGGCCAGAGACAATTACTCGATGCCGACACATCTTTCTAGCTGATTTACACGCGTCACTTTACAAATTACATAGCCTTTTAACCAATAATTCTTAACCGGAACAAATTTTAATGCTTGCACTAGATAAGTACACATATATTCTCCCTGATCTAGATAAGTACACATATATTCTCCCTGATCTTTTCCTGTAACATTACGCAAAATAAGTGAACAGTCACTCATAACTCTCTTCCACTTCATATTGTTGTACAAACTATACCTCCTTTGACTAGGTGCAACAGCTTCTACTCCTGGTCCTGATAACAATACTTCTTCTCCCTAATTATCTCTCCATGTGGGAGGAACGTCCCAATCCTAACCCTAATAAGTATTTTTCCTCTAAAATTGGTGCTGGAGCTATTGGTTCCCTTATACTCAAATGCGATATATTTATGGCTTTAATAACTATCAATGTTGAAAGAGTTAAATTGCTTCTCACTGTTGTTTTAATAGACTGACGTGTTAATGTCCTTATTGTTACTTCATCTAGTTTTCCCAAAGCTTTGAACTCTTTGCTTGTACTTCCATCTATCACCACTAGTGTCAAATGACGTAAATGTAACTTACATTCACTCTCTCTTCCTACTCTAAACCCTAACTTTCAAACTTTTGATTATAAAAAATACACCTACAATTACCTTGATCTTCCTACTCTAAAGTGTCCTTCACCATTGTTCTCTCTTTTACTACTAACTTTGAAACTTAGCTTACTGTCTTAGAGTTCCTTCAACCTAGTTCTCCTAACTTATTTTAATCTAATCTTTTCTCCTAACCTTTAAAAACCTTTTCCACTGATTTATTCACAAAATCCCTTTACCACCAATTTTTAGAATATGTGATGACTTCTTTACACACAGACTTGGCAAACGACTAAACACCTTTTAGCCTAGCCTGAAATCTCTTGGTGTAAGAATGTAACCCAGAATAACAGTTACCCCTTTTAACTTTATTTTTCAGACAGATTGTCTAATAGGCAGTCTAATAGATTATCATCCTTCCTATGATATTATCTTTTTAAGCAAATATGATTCCCAAAAACCCTACCTTTTAAAATCTTCTACCAGACAGCCGTCTAGTGTACATCTTATTGTACAGTTCAATTTACACAATGCATCTCTTTCCAACAATGCAATAGGTATATGTTCTAATATTAGTATGTCTATTTTAATTTCTCCTTGATTTTTTATAGCAGAGCTCAATTGGTTCCTTAAGAGTAATTAGCTGTTTTACTACCTCAAATCCCTATCCTAATTAGTTAATTTTACATAGTGAGATGTTTAACCTCTTTAGGCTCAACACATATAAAAGCTTTTCCCACTATTCACCATCTCTTCTCATAGTCCTCTGTTTTTACTTCAATTGTTAGATATTTTCTCTTCTTCTCTAATCGGTGCTATCAGCTGACACCCCCCTTCGTACCTTCTAGGCACTCTAGAATCCTTAGGGTTCACCTGGAGAACAGGTGATCTTGACTGGCCCCTGTATCTTCCTTAAAAATGTTCTCTGTTGTTTCCTCCTGACGCATTGCAGTCACAGGTACAGTGACCAATCTGTCCACAATTATAACCGTCTTCTGGAGATTGCTGGAAGTGTAGCTGAAATCTTCCTCCTCCTTCTAAGTCTTCTCGTCCTCTTCCTCTCCAATTCTGTGTCTGTCCAGAAACTGGCTGTGGATATGGATCACCTGGTACCGCCCTTGGTGGCTGGTACAATTGCATTTGATATTGTTCAGTTGAAGCTGTAACAGTGATTGTTGATTTGGTTCACTCTGATTCTTCATAACCAAAGCTTCTCTTCTCCTTCTCCACCAGTTGTATGATTGAGTTTTTTGAGAGCTTCTTCGTCCTGTTCTTTCTTGCTGTTGACATATCAGGATTCTTCAAAAGCTTATATTCTAAGTTCTGTCCTCGAAATATCATCTTCCATCATCTTCTTACTTTTCTTCAGCTTCTTGGCCTCAATGTATTCTTCTCCTCCAATTCTTGGGATCCTTTTCTCAGCAGTTTTTCTTCCTTAGAAATGTTCTCTTCTTGAGTTGTTCATCCAGTTGTGTTACTTCTTCTATTTCTTCTGTGCCAGTCCTTGTAGGACAAACTCCTTTTGAATACACAGCACCTTTAGTCTCCTCTTTATCGCTGTCTTCATCTGAACTCGAATCTCTAGTATCCTTCTTTCCTCTCTTGCCAACTTCCTTCTGATCACAGAGTCATATCCACCCATGATCTCTTCTCAATCACTCTGATCTTCATCTTCATCATCTTCTTCCTTAACCTCACTCTTCTCTTCCAGACATCTCATTTTCTTCCTTCTGGAGTTTTGGATTCATCTTTCTGGTCGTTTCTGCTTGTCCTCTATCTATTATTCATCTTCATCTCTGATGCAACAATCACCCTCCTGGATGATCCCTGGAAGCTGAGGATAAACATCCCTAAGCTCTACTTCCTTCTCATAAGGTGGGTGTCTTTTTGCTGAATCCGTATGTGAGAAAGCTGTACTAACTTCTGCCATTAGTTTTCCTGTCACCTTCTCTATACCTTTGTTTATCTTATCGCTGGAATCTTTTATCAGTTTTTTGTTTGAGAATGAAGGGCAACTTTTGTTTCATTTGCCGGATAACCTAACACTTTTATATTCCTTTATTGTGATTTTTTTTATTTTTATAAATCAATAAAATATATGACTATGAAATAATTTAAATTAAGATTTATATTCAAAAACCATTTCTAATTAAAATAAAAAATCTATTAAAAAATCTATTAAAAATTATGAATAATTAAAACCAATTTTTTATTTCTACATCCTATGTCACCAATTTATCAATTAGTGGTGGCTATCTTACCACAACCCATCAAATGCAAGTAGTCAACTTCAGACTACAATACCCATAAACAAAGCCTGTAACCCTACCATTACTACAATTCCCATAAACCCCCTTGCTCTATAGGCACCTAATTATCTTTATTTTACAGAATAATGTCAGTCCTTGATTCCCAACACAACTGTAATTAACCCCAGTGATGCACAGAGCCTCCCAAATGCAATTTTTAATGAATCAGTATTTTGCCAAGCCTATGTGAAATTGTCATAACATCAAACATCCTGTAGGGGAAGATTTTGTGAACAGACCAGTACCAAAACCTTGACTCGATCCTCTGTCGCGTCACGTGACGTGTCCGTCAGCACCCCCTCTCTTTCTCTCTCCATTGTTCCTCTCATATGACAAAAGAACAGAGACACAGGAAAAGATTTTAGTAGTTAATGCAATACTGAGTTACTTCAACCATATTCAATATTCCTTCGTTCACATTCGCGCTAAGACTTAACTCAGGACTAAATAGATCGCTCAAAAACATTTTTATTTTATTTTAATCCGTCATTTAATTTAATTCATTATAATCCGTTAACATATATCTAATTTATAAATTCACTACATCCCAACAAATAGTTTCATTTTCGAACAACAGTCACTTTAACGATTTAGAAGATTCGTGTCCAAATACCTCTTGTCTGTGGCTATTTCTCCCCCTGCAGTGTAACCCCACAGAAATATGACCCTTTACCCACAATCCCGTGTTGTAGTTTTAGCAAATCACCTCGTGTCGTAGTTTTAGCGCCGTAAAATCAAGTGCATGCGCAAATCAATTTAACAATACGATTGCCACACAATAGAACGCCAGCGTTCTACCTCAGTTCTCTATTTTACACTTATAGTCAGACAATTACACATAACAGAGCTCACATTTGCGTAGAACTCTGAATTCCACCCACACACAAACACATTTAAGAGGCTTATCTCATCGCAATGAGACCTCTAAGGACACGTTAGCATGTAGCACGCAACACAATTAGCATTTAGCCTTAGCCTTTAGCATTAGCCGCTATGTACAATGTGGCATGAACCACAATCCAGCATTTAGCATTAACATTAGCCTTAGCCTTTAGCTAACTGTGGCCTACCACGCCCTAAGTAACCCTGCATTGTGCCTAAATCATTGTCCATTTATCCCCTGCTAACTTTATGCTGCCGTAAGTTATGGATATTATATATGAGCGGTTACCCCCCATGCAAATACCCCGTCGACTACAAGATGAGAATAACTTACAATATAACCGTCCACCTCATAGTTCCTAGAACTAACCTGAAACACCGAATGCATAATCAGGATTTATGGCCCATCCCTATATGATGGCCCCTTAAACCTGGGGTCTTTATCAGATTCACAATGCCCTAAGGTAAAACCTATGCATATCTGCCTTAATTGTACACCTACCAATACTTAATTCCTACCGTTTTAATGCTCTAAAATTCCAATTATCTGCCTTTTACCAATGAGTAATCTCACCTTTAAAAGCCGGCTTGGGCAGTAGTCAATCGCGACTCAGGAAGGGAACCAGAACGATGCAATCAGAATCTCAGCGGAGCCTCCATTTGTGGTGTCCGTCTGCTGTGGTGCTATTGCTGTCAACAAAGATCCGCTTAGGCTGCACTGTGGATTAGAGGCTTTTATTAATATCACACGTTTTACAGCATAAGTTACAGACCCGCGGTGTCGGAGAGAAAGCACCTTCCCAAATTGATTCTGAAATGCTTCTGACCCCTCCTTTTGTCTAGCTCCTACTTTATAAACAATGGCAAAAATGGGTTGCTCCTTTTTCGTCCAATCACCTATCCCCCCTGTGTCTACAACACACTTCCTGTCTGTGTATGTGGCGTTACACTAAAACATTCCCTCTTGATACCTAAAATCTCACGTCCTCTCCGGTTCCTCTTACTGAAAACAATTAACAACGTCATAATCTTCATATACGCTATTCCTCCCCTTCGAGGAATAAGACAGTCTCGAAAACAGACAGAATAGGATTATGACAAGTGACAAGTTTATCTTTATTGAGTATTTTTAACCTTAAACCCAAAAAAACATTCTTCTCTAGAGGTGTATATACCTTTCTATGAAATATGTAATAAACTGTTTATGAAGTGTGAATACCTTTACTAATGCAAATATGAACAAATCTTTATGGAGTGTTGAGAGCCGAAAAAAACTGTCCTGGCAACCTTCGTTCCAAATCATCCATCCTATCATCAAGCATACAGTAAAATTCTCTCACGGTCCCTCTGACCCAGGCAACCCCCCTAGATACTCCAGATAAACTCATAAACCATGTTAAATGCATTTGAAACTATGAGTGCAATTGAATACACATTTAAAGCCCCTGCCAGACAAAATACTATCGCAAAAATGTCCACTCTCAGGCTGGTCAACCCATTGGACCCTACAGTGGGCCTCTGCCCCTGCCTAGACTCCCTGGTCCCCTAAGCATCAACGAAATAAGACCAAAACATCTATATATCCCCACATGTATTCAAATAACATCAAATATCATTCTACAAAAATGAATACGTAAGAGTATGATTGCCACAAATTATGGTATTACACATTGAAATATTCATTGCAGACACTGGAAATGTAGTCAATACTTTCATCTCCCCGTAGTCGCGACTTCCAATGGATGGTTGATGATGAAATGGGAACCTTTCCACACCCTCCTGGTTTCAATCTCCTCCAGTCATTGTCCTTATCACTTGGTCCCTTCATAATTGTCCGTGTTTGAGGATTCAATCTCCACATATTCCCCGCACTGCTTCTGGAAGCACAGAACAGACCAAACAGTATCGTTTGCAAAACAACACTTTCAAATTAAACACCAATATCAACTAAGAATATAAAAATGATAGTATAAATGATGTATGAATTCAAAACATTATCCTCTTACCCCCCCTTTGATTCGATAAAATCATTACTAAAAAATCACACATAATATAAAAAACAAAAAATGGTTGAAACAGAATCAAATATCAAAAACTGTATTTTATTCCATTAGGTACTCAATCCAGACCCCCTTGTCCATCTTCGTCCATATCAGGAACAGTCAAAAACAAACGCAATTTCTTAGTGTTGTCTCCAGGCATCACATACACCAAACCCATCTTAATATCATAGCTTTTCGAAAAGGTCAGTAACAAAGTACAAAAGCAAAACATGACAAACAACGCTATCAGAGCTGCAACCTAAAATCTGAACAATCCACTGGCTCCTATTGGGCCTACCTGATCTTGCCAACCAAGACTTGCGCTGACCCATCCAGCTCCCTCAGTATCTCCCAACGCATACCTTATATTCTCTCAACGCAATCTAGAACAACTCGTTGATATTATCCGGAACTATCTGGAACTCAAAGTATAACTAATATTATCAATATGATCTTCCCAAATGTTACACCATACCAGGAAAAAAAGTTCCCCCGAAGAAAAGAAAGCTTCTTCTCCTCTTGTACTCATTCCTCACTATGAAGCTTGAGACTAATGACAATGTCTGTTTCATCCTATATTCCAACCTAAGATTATCTGTGTCCGGTGCTAACCCTCTTTTAATAGTAGAAACCTAATATGGGAAGCTTCAACGTTGACATGTAACAACATCCTGTCCATCCATAAGGTAAGAATATATATGCGTTATCACCACAAACCCTCAAAATAATCTCTAAAAATTCGCCCCATAAGTAATTTCCCAGTGTCATGCTAAAAGCTAATCTTTTCAACCATCACATGTCACCTGCTCTTCTTACTAACTGGACATAAAAAGTTACATTATATTTCTCATTACTACCCTTAAGGTAATGCATTACCCACAGTTATCATATAATCATCACAATCTGGCTACTCCATAAAACCTACCTTTCATCATATGTTTTTATTAGAACAAAACCAACTTTTTAGAGCCCTCATGGTTTCAACTATCCAATACTTCAGATTCGCTGTTACCTGATTTTACTTTCCCATCTAACAAAATTCACATAGGGTAATTCATTTAACCAAGAAACCATCTAAAAACCTAGGCCTTAAACAAATGTTCTGGACAACGACATATTTTATGTTACGACTGTGCTGATACCACAGTAATGACAAAAAGCATAGATTGACACAACTTGATAAGGGTTGAACACCACGTGGTTTTGGTGCTGGAATTCTCAAAAAGCGGACCCCCCAAAATTCCCCTGATATTACAAAGAAATTTAAACCCCGGAAACCAAAAATT
>JAGTTL010001301.1:0-14763 GCA_036851935.1 Coregonus suidteri | reverse complement strand
TTCCCACGCCATTGCAGGACACTAGTGTTTGTCAAGTGAGAGCGAAGAGCACTGTGTCCCGGTTTTGTTGCCATGTTGTTGCCATTCATGCCCTCCACATTGAGTAGTAGACTGTATGTATGTATCAAGGTGACATCTAGATGGTTATCAATATTAATGATTTCTTGTGTAGGCTGTTATCCTAATTGAAATCAAATCATGTGAGAGAGAAAAAATGGCCACGTAGCTACCGCCGGCGACATGACCATGATACCCAGTAGGAAGCAGGCGCAACACCGGAGGACTGGTCGCCGGCTTACTATCGACTCAGTTGTGCAGCCCAATCAACCACGCAAAACGGTCTTGAGTGGCAACAAATCTGCCAAATTAGCTGATTGCTTTCCATACACCCACTCCTTTCTACACACCCACTTGCCTATACTCCGGTCACCATATTGAGCTGCAGCTACCCATACCTGCTTCAAAGGGGACAACTGTCGGGCAAGTGTTGTGCACTACCGCCAGAGGTACCGGTTGAGACGTAGCAAGTACTCAAGTTTACATTTGAGTAATATGTGTAGCTGACAGAATTTTTACGAAAAGTTTAGTAAGTGTAAAGAGGCTATAAGACGTCTTTGGGGGATTGTACTGATGTTTAAGTGTTAAGTGTCCTAACACCTGATTCAATCACCTAGATGGATCAGCCGAGCTTAGTTCAACCTGGCTCACCGATTACTAAACCTTATCTACCTCCAGCAGCAGGCCACCACACTGTGTTCTCAGGGTGGCTCAGAGGGAGAGGAGACAGGTTTACTATGAATGGAACATAGACAACAGATTGGAATATATTGTGTTTGTGTAATGTATTGTATGAAATCAGCAAAATTGTTGTATATTTAATCGATTCATTTTGAGAAACTGAAATGGTTTTCTGAAAATGTGAAATAAAATGTTAAGGGTTATTTAATTATGTTCCTGTCTCTCCATTGGGATTCTCTGCCTCTGACCCTATTACGGGGGCTGAGTCACTGGCTTACTGGTGCTTTCCATGCCATCCCTAGGAGGGGTGCGTCACTTGAGTGGGTTGAGTCACTGACGTGATCGTCCTGTCCGGTTTGTCGCCCCCTCGGGCTCGTGCAGTGGAGGAGATCTTTGTGGTGTATACTCAGCCTTGTCTCAGGGTAGTAGGTTGGTGGTCTGATGATATCCCTCTGGTGGTGTGGGGGCTGTGCTTTGGCAAAGTGGGTGGGGTTTTATCCTGCCTGGTTGGCCCTGTCCCCCCCCCCCCCCCCCTCAGCCTCCAGTATCTATGCTGCAATAGTCTATGTGCTGGGGGGGCTAGGGTCAGTCTGTTATATCTGGTGTTATTCTCCTGTCTCATCCGGTGTCCTGTGTGAATTTAAGTATGCTCCCTCTAATGCTCTCTTTCTCCCTCTCTGCGTCCCCTCCCGGAGGACCTGAGCCCTAGGACCATGCCTCAGGACTACCTGGCCTGATGACTCCTTGCTGTCCCCAGTCCACATGGTCGTGCTGCTGCTCCAGTTTCCACTCTTCTGGCTGCGGCTATGGAAACCTGACCTGTTCACCGGACGTGCTACCTTGTCCCAGACCTGCTGTTTTCAACTCTCTTTCTCTACAGCACCTGCTATTTCAACCTCTAAATGCCCAGCTATGAAAAGCCAAGTGACATTTACTCCTGATGTACTGACCTGTTGCAACCTCTACAACCACTGTGATTATTATTTGACCCTGCTGGTCATCTATGAACGTTTGAACATCTTGGAGAAAAATCTGGTCTTAATGGCCATGTACTGTTATAATCTCCATCCGGCACAGCCAGAAGGGAACTGGCCACCCCTCAGAGCCTGGTTCCTCTCTAGGTTTCTTCCTAGGTTTCCTGCCTTTCTAGGGAGTTTTTCCTAGCTACTGTGCTTCTACATCTGCATTGCTTGCTGTTTGGGGTTTTAGGCTGGGTTTCTGTATAGTACTTTGTGACATCTGCTGATGTAAAAAGGGCTTTATAAATACAATTTGATTGACTGATTGATTGATTGATATTATTTACTCCATTAACACTAATGATGTCACCAATTCTCTGCTATCTCAAACTATGTGCTATTAATATATGTGAAAATATGATCACCTATTGAGTTGTGTCACTGCCAAATCAGTCAGTCTGTCTGTCACATTACCATCTCATGACACAGACTGTCACCAACACAAGTGAGAGACGTACTGTATTCATTCTATAGAGGGTTACCAGGTGACGTACAACACATCCTGGCGGCCATGTTGAAAGACCACCGCATAAATTCTTCTGACAACAACAACAGCTGAGTGGCTACCCCAAACAGTGTCTAAAACAACTTGATCCATCACCATGGTCAATTTTTGTGCACTATTTGGCTGCTCTAACAAGGCAGGAAAGACGAGAGGAAAAACATGTTTTTTACAGATTATCCGTGATCATGAAACACCAAGGAGATAAGAATCAAGAACTGTCAGAAAAGCGAAGAAACCTTCTTGCCAGTCAAGACTTGAACCCAGACAGCTGTCAGTACAGGGTCTGCTCCGATCATTTCATCACTGTCTGATCGATTTAGAGTTTAGTTTAGCTGTTAGCTGTTATGCTAACAAGGTGTTAACAACAAGACTACAGTGCCTTCGGAAAGTATTCAGACCCCTTGACTTTTTCGACATTTGTCATCTTACAGCCTTATTCTAAAATTGATTAATTTTTTATTTTTTCATAATGACAAAGTGAAAACAGGTTTTTAGAAATGTTTGCAAATGTATTACAAATAAAAAACAGAAATAGCTTATTTACATAAGTATTCAGACCCTTTGCTATGAGACTTGAAATTGAGCTCAGGTGCATCCTGTTTCCGTTGATCATCCTTGAGATGTTTCTACAACTTGATTGGAGTTCACCTGTGGTAAATTCAATTGATTGGACATTATTTGGAAAGGCACACACCTGTCTATGTAAGGTCCCATAGTTGACAGTGCATGTCAGAACCAGTGGCGGCTCCTGAAAAAATTCTCAGGAGGGGCAATTTTTCTGATGATTTAGGTGACCTACACACATTTTAAAAAAGATATGTCCAGCAACAACATGAAGACAGGGGCAGCATATAAGTCAATACCAGAAGCATTTATTGACTGATCTGGGGAGATGGATTCCAGTTTCTGTGACAGATTATAAATAATCTCTGATGCCTTTGTTATATTAGCTTTTGGTTGAATGTACTGTCGTAGTAAATATATAATGTTATAGCTTGGTCTGACTAAAATCTTGTGCATGACCCATTTTGTGTTGGGCATTTGTTTTCAATCAATGCTGTTCCTATCCTATAACAATGGACAAAAGAGTCCTATCTTGTCAGCCTTGTCAGCAGGTGGCCAAGGACAACACCCACGCCATAGGTCTCTCAGTTCTTCCAACTCACGAGTTCTTGCTCTGAGGACACACACACACACACACACACACACACATCATCACTGATAACACACACACACACACACACATCATCACTGTTAAACACACACACACACACACACAAAAATCCCCTCTCTTTAGGCTGAACATTTGAAGACAGAGAACCCGACTCAGAGCCAATGCAACAGTGGAGGGGACCTCGCCCAACTTATCAGGACCAATCAGAAGATCAGAACTACTAGATTCAACCTACATCATTTATTGTATAAAATGTCTGCACACAATGTTTTCGGGGCTCTCTTCTCCCTAAGAGTTTGACGAACGAGTCCGTGCACGCGATTCCAGATATCTTTACCTCTGAATAAACTGCCTTTATTATACCATATCCACCCTGTCCAAAGTCTCTACTTGGTCTCAGTTCTCCAGTAAACTTGTGATTATCAACAGTACACAACGGTAACAAACAATTGGGGAACTCACGGGGCAGATAGTAAGGTCGCAATGACACAGAAAGCAGTTCAATGTCGGGGTACAGAGTCGCTCTCTTACCAGGATCGCGGTCCGCTCTGACCAGGGTGAAGCCGGCCGGCTCCACTTCTCTGTCCGGGACTCTGTCATCCAGCCAAGTCTCCCAGCTGTATTGGGATTCCGCTGCCAGCAGCGTTTTCATTATTTAGTCCGTTCGTAGCGGGTATGTACACGATCAACAAGATCAGTCCAAAACCAACAACTGGAAATCCATGGTTGGCAGAATGTTTGTAAACTAAGTCTACAAATTAAAAACATAAAATAACGCCACACTGCAGGTCGCAACAGAGACGCTGCTAGCCGCTATTGTCTTAGTTACGTTCATGGTTACGTCACGTATGACGAAAGCGCGTAAGTGCAAGCCCACAGACACCCATAGAGAATGTATTGAAAGCTTTGAAATTTGAAAAAAATAGATTTTACATGACAGGCTATGAGAGACTTCTGGGCGATTTTCAACTTGACTGAAATCGCCCCAAAAACGGGCGGGGCCATTTGAAGCACGACTTTAGCCTGATTTGACATTTAGTGGCTGGCAGATCAGACGTGAACACTGATAACTACTGTTGCCGTGATATAATTGATTAGAAAAAAAATCCCTTCCTTTTCCCGTTTGGCAGTGCGTCGCCCATATCGCCCTATTGAACAGGCCGTCCCTGGTCAGAACAAAAACCAAGCCATGAGGTCGAAGGAATTCTCCAAAGAGCTCTGAGACAGGAAAGGTACCCAAAAATGTCTGCAGCATTGAAAGTCCCTAAGACCACAGTGGCCTCCATCATTCTTAAATGGAAGAAGTTTGGAACCACCAAGACTCTTCCTAGAGCTGGCCGCCGGCCAAACTGAGCAATTGGTGGAGAAGGGCCTTGGTCAGGTTAGGTGACCAAGGACCCGATGGTCACTCTGACAGAGCTTCAGAGTTCCTCTGTGGAGATGGGAGAACCTTCCAGAAGGACAACCATCTCTGCAGCACTCCACCAATCAGACCTTTATGGTAGAGTAGCCAGACGGAAGCCACTCCTCAGTAAAAGGCACATGACAGTGTCGTGTATTGGGATTATGCCTTTGTTAAATGTTTTTCTTGAAGAAATGGAATGTTGTTTATGTTAGGTCAAATGTGGCGTTTGTGGGGTGACGCCCCAGGGGAGACTGGTGATTGGCCAGAAGAGGGAGCCACCCATCTTTTTGCATTGTTTATAAGTAGGGGCTAGACAATGAAAGGGCAGAACGGCCATTGCAATCTGGGACGCCGTTCTCCGGATGTCATGACATCTGTCACTTATGCTGAAGCTTGTGATATGAATAAACCTTATGATCCAAGTTCAGTATGAGCGGACTCCTTTGTTCATCAGCAATAATTGCCACCATTCACCCGATACGACAACAGCCCACTTGGAGTTTGCCAAAAGGCACCTAACGGACTCTCAGACCATGAGAAACAAGATTCTCTGGTCTGATGAAACCAAGATTGAACTCTTTGGCCTGAATGCCAAGCGTCACGTCTGGAGGAAACCAGGCACCGCTCATCACCTGGCCAATACCATCCCTACGGTGAAGCACGGTGGTCAAAGCATCATGATGTGGGGATGTTTTTCAGCGGCAGGGACTGGGAGACAGGATCGAGGGAAAGTTGAACGGAGCAAAGTACAGAGAGATCCTTGATGAAAACCAGAGCGCTCACCTTCCAACAGGACAACAACCCTAAGCACACAGCCAAGACAACGCAGGAGTGGCTTCGGAGCAAGTCTCTGAATGTCTTTGAGTGGCCCAGCCAGAGCCCGGACTTGAACCCGATCGAACATCTCTGGAGAGACCTGCAAATAGCTGTGCAGCGACGCTCCCCATACAACCTGACAGAGCTTGAGAGGATCTGCAGAGAGGAATTGGAGAAACACCCCAAATACAGGTGTGCGAAGCTTGTAGCGTCATAGGTGCTTCAACAAAGTACAGAGTAAAGGGTCTGCATACTTATGTAAATGTGATATTTCAGGGGTTTTCTTATTTATAAATTTGAAAAAATGTATAAAAACCTGTTTTTGCTTTGTCATTATGGGGTATTGTTTGTAGATTGATGAGATTTTTTTACATTTTTAATCAATTTTAGAATAAGGCTGTAACATAACAAAGTGGGAAAATTGAAGGGGTCTGAATACTTTCCAAATGCACTGTAAGTTAGCCAACACTAGTTAGGTAGCCAGCTAGTTTTTAGTCTAGTTATTAGTATGCATCCCTCTCATAGGCGGCGCTTGACTTTCAAGTTTGGGGAAGAAATTTTTTCGCCATAAAAATGCACCTTTATAATAAAGCATTGCATGCATCTATCATTGCATTTGCAGACTAATGTATTCCTAATGTGATGAGTAGATTGGATAGTCAGAATTTAGGCTATTAATATAACTCAATCTAATCAATGTGCATGGCTGAGCGAGGAGTGGCATAGGCCTATAGGCTATATCAGAGACGTTTCTTCATGTCTTTAATGCAAACATCTTGTCACAACTTCCTCCGAAGCTGCCTCCTCTCCTTGTTCGGGCAGGCTTCGGCGTTCGTCGTCACCGGCCTTCTAGCCACTGCCGCTCCTCATCTCATCATTACATTTGTTTTGACTTGTTTATTACACACACCTGGTTCATATCCCCTCATTAGTACCTGTATAAATATTCCCTCTGCCTCCCTTGTCTTTGTGTGTGATTGTTTATTGTAGAGGTTACTACAGCTCGGTGGAGCTATATTGTATTGTGTATCGCTGGGATATTCACCCGTGTGCCTTGTTTTCCCCAGTGCACCGTTTTACTGCACTGGAGTGTTTTACGCATTGCTGCGTACCGCTGTATCTGCTGAATAAACCATTTATTCTGTGATTTACCCTCTTGACCTGACTCCATCCAAATCACCAGCTACATATTTAATCTTACAAAAAAATTGGGAGACAAATTGTACAATATTCTGGAGGAGGACATTATTGTCCAAAAAAACTCTCCAGTGGCGTTGACCCAATGATATAATTTGTTGAGAACTTTATTCATAAGACGAGGGAAAATGTATGGACATTACAGCATAGGACAAAGGCCTCAATGGGATAAGACAACCTGCTGTGTTGACTATTGGTTTTTCCAGCCCAACAATAGATTGCATCTTTATATGACACTAAAACACCTGAATTAATTAAAACACAACCAAACAATCAAGAGCCCTGAAGGTATAGGTGACCTGAAGAAGTGATATTCTAACATCAGGTGTGCTTTTCATTTGTTTATGTACTGTAGGTTCAACAACTGACCTCTATCAAGACACCCATGTCGACTGGATTCCCACTGTGAAGATGAGCAATGCTGCAGCAGCATCCGTTTCTACTTCTACTACCTTGTCCTTTTCCAGATATAACAGGAGACATCCCTCAGTTAGACAAAATAGTTGTCATGTGCTGTGAATCTGTTGTGCCATTTGAGTAGAGAGCACCTTGTCGTCATTACAAAAGTTCCCCCTTAAACCGAATGAAGGGTAGCAATAACTGCTGATTAAACAGAAACACAGTTTCACAGTAATTTATTCATGTGCACATGTATGAATACATCAAATGTCATTTGGAACAACATGTAAAATGCTATTTTTTATATTGTAAACATATTGTACTTTAATAATAAGCTATAATGTTACTTGGGTGAAATGAAAAGTATTTTGTGTGTCATCTCTGCTTTGTCTTGCCCCATTGAATAAAATGTATTTCTTATAGCCTAACAATTTTTTATTTGTTTTGCAATTGAAACATTTAGCATAGACAATGTCATTGTTGTGGTAGTCATCTTCATTATCACCTCCAAGTGCCACTCAAACCTTCTGAGTGAAAAGTATCTGGCATTGTACTGGGTAGTAGTAGTTGTGTCTACGTTTTAAGCTAAGGATCCCATCATCTCCTGCTTATATACATTTCATTACCTAGATTACAAGGGTTGGATTTGCTGTAAACAATTTCATGTCATCACAAGGCATATACAAAATCTGGTATAATGATTAGCCTAATAGTCTACTGGTATCATTTTTTAATTGAGAGCATATAGCTCAACAATATGTAAACAATGTGTGAGAAGCTATTCTCTGCTTCAGATGCACAATGTCAAGGGGTGCATTGCAAATGCCCATAAGGTTAATGCCATCATACTGTAGTAGGCCTATGGCTGCATTGGCGTTGCATGCCATTATTATCAGCTGCAACATGGATTCACATAGCTGAAATCCTGAGAGAAAGTGACAATCAAATAAAACTAATTGGAGAGGTTACAGCTGAACAAAAGGTAATGTTCATTTGAGAATACAACACATAAACAGACAAAAATGAGACAGATTCCCTTCTCTCTTTATTGCAGGATTGAGATCTGTGATTAATCAACAGTGACACTAGTTCATCTTGAATAATAGTTTTAAGTTAACAATTAAAACAAGTTTAAACACTTCACTTCAAAGAATAAACACTTTATTTCATATCATTTCAAAGTGTACAAGTAAGCTAATTCATATGTAAAGGTTAGACATTTTAGTAACAAGTAGGCTGTTATTACTAAAGCATAATTTCAGGTGAACAAAAAAAAGTAAATACCAGAGGTGGTCAACCTCTCTCCACTGATCCCTGATCTACTGGGTGAGCAGTCTTCCGTTCCAGCCCAGCAATAGCACACATGATTATCAACTAATTAGGTTTAATAAGTTGAATCAGGTGTGTTAGTGCTGGGTTGGAACAGAAGGGTGGCCTGCTCCAGTTATAATAGGTTTATACATTGTGTGTGACTTTTGGGCTTTATTTTTAACAAACATAAAGCAATGATAAATCTAAGCGAAGGTGGTAGCACTATAGGTTCAGGGGTGTGTCAGAAATATTTTTGCTATTTTCACTTGCTGGCATTGGCGAAAGGGCTGGCCAATCAGAACGTGCTCCATGGCAAAATATGTGGTTGCTTCAAGTTGTGTATTTACGGTATATTATGTATTGCCTTGGAATAAACTCAAATTCCAATGTTAGTCCGTTATAGTTTGTTAAATGGCTTACTGAAACGAAATAACAAAATGGAGACCTATCTTTGCTAAATAAGTTAACTTAAACCCATTTGCAGTCCACATTGTTCTAAGTAATCACATGGCTTCAATAGCATTCACACTGATATAGTGGCTAGACCTACTGTAAATTGCATTATGGCTGCGCATGGACAATCCAAATATTGTCAATAGGCAATATTATGTTCACAATTGATAAGGCCTAAAAATTGAACGAATAATTCTAATCAAATTCTAAACAAAACGAAACAACAACTTGTTTTAAATGGGCTATGTCACATTTACAGTCACCATCATCTCTTCCAGTGAGCATATAATATTAAAACAACGCAGACTATGGAGGGTTTTACGCACATCCAAACTTTTCCCAGTAGCTGGACAAATATCCAATATAAAGAGAAAGGGAGAATGTCCACTCACCCTTATACTGCTCCCAAATAGACCTATGTTTTATGAATATAATCGGAAGCATTTTACAAATCACATCGCATTCACACATCTCCGGAAGTTGCACTGCATGCGAGCCACTGACGTTGTGAACATAAAACCACGAAGGTGAATCATTCTAATGAGATTGATTGTAATAAAATTAAACGAAAAACAAGCACATTGTTTTTTTAAACAACAACAAAAAATAAATAATATCATAAAATCGCCAGGATAAAAAGACAAGCATTGCTTTTGAACCAGGCTTCGTTACAGTAGGCCCAAGAGAGGGATTGAGGTTTTGAACTTTTGAAACGGAAAACAAGTAATTGTTACAGGTAACAGATAACTTCTAAATACGAGGTTCACCGGTATTCACCTGAGGTTCTCATCTTTCGTTTCATGATGGGCATGAAAAGTAGCCTATCGTTTCATGATGGGCATGAAAATTAGCTTAGGGGGTTTTACGCACATCAAAAACGGGACCTGCATGGCTAAAATAATTTGGGCATTCCTACAATACATAGATAAAAAGGGAATAACAGCTCACTGTTTAACTCATCTCAAACTTTATATTTTAATAAAGCTTTGGTGAATACGTTTTATTTCCAAGCAGTCTCAGGACCCAAACCCTTACTGTCACGCCCTGACCTTAGAGATCACCTGTATTCTCTGTTTGGTTAGGTCAGGGTGTGATTTGGATATAATCTAGTTTATACTATTTCTATGTTGGCCGGGTGTGGTTCCCAATCAGAGGCAGCTGTCGATCGTTGTCTCTGATTGGGGTTCATACTTAGGCAGCCATTTTGCCTACCTTTAGTTGTGGGATCTTGTTTCTGTTTAGGCTTGTTGCTGTTAGCCTTTAGAACGTCACGTTCAGTTGAGTTGCTTTTGTTATTTTGTCAAGTGTTTATTTAATAAATTAAACATGCACGCATACCACGCTGCACCTTGGTCCGATCCTTTACATGACGAACGTGACACTTACTCGACAGTCTTGACTACTTCGCGATTGCATTGGGCAGGGAAAAAAGCCTTAATTGAGAGGAGGGGAGGCAATGCTTGGGGAAAATGGAATGGGAAAAAAACATGAGTTTTTTATGTTGATAAATTCGAAGTAGCCTATATAGGCACCAAAAGCACATTTGGCTACTTTTGTTCCATGGCATATGGGCAGTGTGCATCATGGCTGGATAGGCTGCCTTTCTGCTGTCAGAATTCATGCCATAACCAACTGCTTTACCGCTAAAACCAGCTTTTGGTTGGTCTTAAATATCCCTACCAGCGCTGTCTGAAATTAGCACTTTGGATCTAAAATATTTCCACCCCTCCCATCTGAGCGCAAGTGTGCTGGTATAAGACAGGTAAATTACCGAACTTGGCCTTAGGGCTGGAAAATGCCAGTGCATCAGTTTCTACATTACTATATTCACTTACTTGAATATGTTCTCCCACTGCCTCCGTTTTCTGGGTCCTTAGAAAAACTAAATAATGGGCAATCTTCCCAATGTTTTTGATGGTAGCAAAACGCAGCCAGCCATGTGGAAGATTGGTGGACACAGGGCAACAAAGTTCCACCAGACTGACTCTGATCTTCCAACATGGCGCCTGGTGTGGTTGCTCTGTGATTTGGGATGCAACTGCAACCCATCTAATTGAGTACCACAGTATGAGTCATAATATCCATAAAACCTAGCGGTAAAACCCAGAAATGGTTCCAATCGTTTTTTCACCCATAATTTTTGCATTGGGGATTTTAGAACTACTTCATATAAGGTCTATGTTTTATGTAGGCTTACCTGCAAGCACCTGTGCTCCGCTGGCCTCTCTCCTTAAAAAATGCTCCATAGCTCTTGGAGTCCCATGCAGGAAAAGCTAGACTAGAATAGCTTGCAGGACATTATTTTTTAAACATTTCTTATACCTATAGACTATTCGAAGAGGTACGCAAGCTCTTTATTGCAGAATGTTAAATACAGCAGCCAATAGCACTCACGGGTAGTTTGAAAGAAGAGGGAATGCGCGACGGAGGTAGGCTATAGCAGTTATTTATTCAGACCCATAACCATTCAATCTTCATGAAGAGAAGTGAAAGCCTTCAGCATCTAATTCTAGTCCTATATTATTCAAGGCTGTCATTAGAATGATGAAGTTAAGAAAAAAAAAACTTGTTTCATTTAACTGTCGAAAGCGAGGAAGGAATGAAGCAACAATAGAGAGAGAAGCGAGCATATAGCTAGCTACATCTATGGGCTTTTATGCTTTTCTCTAGTGGCGCAGTGGTCTAAGCCTGTGCCACTAGAGATCCTGGTTCGAATCCAGGCTCTGTCGTAGCTGGCCGCGACTGGTAGACCCATGGGGCGGCGCACAATTGGCCAAGCATCATCCAGGGTAGGGGAGGGAATGGCCGGCAGGGATGTAGCTCAGTTGGTAGAGCATGGCGTTTGCAACGCCAGGGTTGTGGGTTTGATTCCCACGGGGGGCCAGTATGAAAAAAATTAAATAATAATGATTTAAAAAATAATGTATGCACTCACTAACTGTAAGTCGCTCTGGATAAGAGCGTCTGCTAAATGACTAAAATGTAATGTGGAGTAGCCCATATATGTATTGGATAATGGCACAATCATTTGGGCTTTTTTGGTCTTGGGCTCATTAAATGTCGTTAATGTAGGGCTCATAAAATGTATTTAATATATGGCTCATCAGGCTCAGGTAGCATTAGGTTTGAATTTTCATGCTGATCAAAGCTCTAATCAATCCAGACATATTTATGTGCTTTATAATGCTTTTGAATGATACCGGGTTACCCGGGAGAAAAGTGATTTATTCTCGGGATGGAACATCTGTAAAATACAGGAAAAGCAATAGTTCACCTATTCAGGCAAATATTTCCCTAGACTGTCCTGATCATCTAGTTGAGCATTCCAGATCATTCCTCCATCCCAGCAGAAATGTCCCATCTACATAGTAGGATTTTAGATGTGCAGTTAGACCAAAGCCCAGACTATTTTACCGTTACTATAGTCAAGTCTGTGGGCTATGGTATTTAAATATGGATGTTATCATTTTAGTAATCAACCTAGCTGGCTAGTAAAATAAACTTTTTTTTTTGTCTTTCAGACAGGTGGATCGGAAACCCAGTGACAAGACTCGGGTCTGGAGCTGCCATTTTCCGTTGGGAAAGAGAAATGGCCCTGGATTTGCCAGAAAAGGTAGCTCATCCACCATGGCAGAAGAGGAAGAATGCTAGCTAAAAAGTAGTCAGTGGCTAGCTAAGACAGAGAAAGGGGACGCAAATTCATGGTTTGGGCACAGAAGGTCTCTGGGCACAAAGGTCTCTGTTCGTCCTGGTGAACGGTAGCTGACAGTGTTTGCTAGAGATGAGGTGCAGGAGCTTCCTGCAGGAATTTCTAGTCTTGCTTAGGTTTTCTCTGTTGCTAATTAGCATTTCGAATTTTGAGAATAAATCAAGGTGAATATATTGAGAAAACTCTCTTTGTCCAAGAGAGAATTACATTGCTATCAAAACTTCAAGCCAGGGTAAGCCTACATGAAACACAGACCTTACATGAACTGGTTCTAAAATTTCAGACACAAAAATGTATTTGGAAAAAAGAATTGGAACCATTACCGGGTTTCACCGCTAGGTTTTATGGGTATTATGGTGTGTCCACTGTGCCGGTCTATAGAGCAGTGGTTTCCAAACTGGGTCGGCAGGAAATCAGTCCGGCTTTCAACGTATTCCTGAAAGTTGTAATAATAGAATACACAAGGTGCAATTTTTTTATTGGGTATATCATCATCAGTTTTCCTCTTGTCATGTCATTGCAGACCTTAGAGAGCTACATATAACTTTTCAGAAATGTCCAGATCAACTAGCCCATGTCAGCTAATATTTTTTAGCTAGGTTTTTTAACCTATTGATTTTGTTGTAATGTTTGAGTCACTCAAATGCTGTATCACATTAACCTCTTAAGGATCGGACCCTTTTTTTTTCTTCAATTTTCGCCTAAAATAACATACTCAAAACGAACTGCCTGTAGCTCAGGACCTGAAGCAAGGATATGCATATTCTTGATACCATTTGAAAGGAAACACTTTGAAGTTTGTGGAAATGTGAAATTAATGTAGGAGATCTGGTAAAAGATAATACAAACAAAAAAACATGCATTTTTTATTATTTGTTTGGTTCCATCATCTTTGAAATGCAAGATAAAGGCCACAATATAATATTGTAGTTTAGGCACAATTTAGATTTTGGCAACTAGATGGCAGCAGTATGTGTGCAAAGTTTCAGATTGATCCAGTGAAGCAAATACTGGACTATTTTGTATAAAGTCTGCCCAAATGTGCCGAATTGGTCAATTTATACATTTTCAAGTACATAACTATAGAGAACATACAAAAATGATATAGTAATACAAAATGTAAGTTTACACACTCCCAGGAATGTCATACATGATGGATCATTATTTTTCTTTATTTTTGTTTTAACATTTTATTTCACCTTTATTTAACCAGCTAAGCCAGTTGAGAACAAGTTTTCATTTACAACTGCGACCTGGCCAAGATAAAGCAAAGCAGTGCGATAAAAACAACAACAACACAGAGTTACATATGGAATGAACAAAAACTAAACGTACAGTCAATATCACAATAGAAAATCTATATACAGTGTGTGCAAATGTAGTAAGTTATGGAGGTAAGGCAATAAATAGGCCATAGTGCAAAATAATTACAATTTAGTATTAACACTGGAGTGATAGATGATGTGTGCAGAAGATGATGTGCAAATAGAGATACTGGGGTGCAAATGAGCAAAATAAATAACAATGTAAATAACAATATGGGGATGAGGTAGTTGGGTGGGCTTATTACAGATGGGCTGTGTACAGGTGCAGTGATCGGCAAGCTGCTCTGACAACTGATGCTTAAAATTAGTGAGGGAGATAAATGTCTCCAGCTTCAGAGATTTTTGCAGTTCGTTCCAGTCATTTGCAGCAGAGAACTGGGAAGGAATGGCGGCCAAAGGAGGTGTTGGCTTTGGGGATGACCAGTGAGATATACAGTGGGGAAAAAAAGTATTTAGTCAGCCACCAATTGTGCAAGTTCTCCCACTTAAAAAGATGAGAGAGGCCTGTAATTTTCATCATAGGTACACGTCAACTATGACAGACAAAATGAGGGAAAAAAAATCCAGAAAATCACATTGTAGGATTTTTTATGAATTTATTTGCAAATTACGTTGGAAAATAAGTATTTGGTCAATAACAAAAGTTTCTCAATACTTTGTTATATACCCTTTGTTGGCAATGACACAGGTCAAACGTTTATGTAAGTCTTCA
>JAGTTL010001300.1:0-14765 GCA_036851935.1 Coregonus suidteri | reverse complement strand
GACACCTAACAGACTTCCTCTGCTTTAGGGTGCCCCTCTAAAACTGCTCCCCCTAAAACTGAATAAACATCCTCTCAGGTTCCACTTTGAAAACATTAGCAAAGTCATAATTCCTCAGATACTACAGACATTCTACTGCCAATGTTTGTCTATGGAGATTGCATGTATGTGTGATTTGATACACCTGTCAGCAACGGATGTGGCTGAAATAGCCGAATCCACTAATTTGAAGGGGTGTCCACATACTTTTGTATATATAGTGCACTTGTGTGTATGGATGTATTTTCTTATAAAGACAAGAGTTGTCCTGTCCAGTCCTGTCCTGTCCTGTCCTGTCCAGTGGGGGTTGGTAGGACCTCGACACATTGGGCGGTCTGGCTGTGGCAGATTGGGGGTTGTGATGTGATTAATGTGCTTTACACTGTTTTAACAGCTGACTGGCCCAGAGGACTGAGGTGACAAACGTGTGTGTGTCAGGCTGGCGTGGCCCATAATGCCAGCAGCTCTGATACAGCACAGTGTCGTGACAACATCACAAAGGAACACATGACCATGGAGAACAGATTTCACAATCTGGATGTGTGCTATATGGATCCTCTCATGTCATTATTATTTGACAATATGGTCAAAGACCACAACAAAAACAGGTCAAGGTCTTTCGCCGGCAATGGAATGAATAGCGTCAGGTTCCGTCAGGCAGCGAAAACATGCTTTGAATATATTTTTTAAACTGCCGGTTATCATGACTACATTAAAAAAGTCTAACTGACACAGACTGACAATAACATGAAATGTCCCATGTGTTACCTGCTGCCCTGTCTCCAGCTTGGCCCCCACACTGAGACATTCCTCCTTCAGTTTCCCTATCAGGGCATTCTGGGAGCTGAGGAGAGCCTCTAGCTCACCCACTGCAAGGGATCATGGGATAGCGGGGTTAGTGAACACAACCATGATACATACTGTACAGTCACTCATCAAATATATCTCACATCCTGGACAGGTACGGGAAAGTTATGGTGAATTACAAACAGTACGTTTCTTTGTGCCTAAATTCATGCCATGAATAAAGTGTAGCATGTTTGTGCATACTCACCATGCATTGAAGTTGTTCAAAGAAAGGATTGTATTGTAAAGAGAGTTGTTTGAAACTCTTTTCCGTTTGCTAGGTTTTTAACCTTGTTGCTATGTGCTCATAGATTGACTTGTGACACTTTTGGAACAATACGACGCTCGGCTTTGATCAGTCTTTGAAATGTTGTGTGGCGGTATCATCACCAACAATGCTGTCTATTCCACCTGCTCTAACATTCTGTCACAATATAACTCATGAAGGACTTTCAACTGTTTCTGTTACTTTTCTGTGAAATAGCAGCTGAGTGGAAATGAAGATGACTCTTCCAGGCTTAGATCTCAAGTGCTTCATGCGGGAGAGCTTATAAAGTGTTTTACCCTAACTGGCATTCACAGGGAAATTGGCAGAACAGACACGTTTATCTGGTACAGTCTGGTTGAGTAAAAGTAGCTTTTCTAGCTGCTGAGACATGCTAGTCAGATTCCTTTAATTCAGAGGAAGTGAAAGAAGCTGCTATTCAGACAATAGGTTGGATTCCACTGGTCAACTCTGAGGGGTGAAATGAACTGTGACTGTACATAAAGTAGGGAGCAATTACTCACTCCACACAGCTAATCTGGTCAAGAAAACACAGCTGGTTTCATGTTTTCTCTAAAAGGATTTTGTCGTGGTGGCTTATGAACGTAGTCTGCCAGTGTACAGAGGAAAATACTCCAGAAAGCTCTGTGTTTGGACCCAAATAGACAGAGCACACAGCATGGACACACATACAGATATTTGGTACGTGGTGTGAAAATAGTTTTCTTTTTGTGGGGGACATGGTGCAAAATGAAACCGTACAAAAAAAGTTTGGTCGCAGGCTGGGAGCTGAAAAAAACGTGCCCAAAAAATCGTAATTAGCTAATAGCTTTGAAAGCGGCTGGGAATGCGTAGGCCACAGAGACAAACAAGATACAACGCCAAACAAACAGGGGAGAGAGAGGGAGAAAAAACAATATCATCTAGAGGCTATTCTGTCTCCAACTACTAAAAACCTGTTTAGAAAGGGAGGGAGGGAGGAGAAGGATGGAGGGGGGGCTGTTGGGAGAGAGAGAAAACAAATTAGCTGGTGAGAGTGGCCATTATACGGAGAGAAGGAAGTGGTCAATGGTTTTAAAGGACTAAATGGAAGTGGTCTGTGGTATTAAAGGACTAAAAGGAAGTGGTCTGTGGTATTACAGGACTAAAAGGAAGTGGTCTGTGGTATTAAAGTACTAATTCCATAGGCCCAGAGAGCTTTCTGCTGAGCTTCTAATGTCATCTCTCTTTAGACAACATATGTGCCGCCGAGCCACGCCAAAAAGATGCCCTTTGTTTTAACGAGGCTTTGTTCTGGCAATCACCATGCTTCAAGTTTCTCAAAACACAGGTAAATAAACTCGCTGGATCCAGATGGTGCAACAGATATCAGAGCAAAACTCTGAAATCTACAGACATTGGGCCCAGAACACGGCCCATTTTTCCCTTTCTAAATGCTAACTAATATGTAATAGTCTCTGAAGCGCCAAGCATCTGGTCCCTTCGGCCAGCCAAAGGTTACAGGTGTTCCTGATGCCATCCCTCACAGTGTGGAGAAAGGTGGGGGTGTTTTTTTGGCAGGTTATGGCGGCGCCACCGGACACCCACTGCTCCACTCATGCTGGAGCCTCTATGTCAGCTCCTGATCACGCTGCTTTGGCGCCAAGGTCAGAGCATCCATGTTCTCGTCCCAGCAGCGCTCCGCACTCTCCTTCTCCTGCCGGAGACAGAGAGACGGAGAGAAATATAGACAAAGAGACAGGGAGAGATATAGACAGAGAGAGAGAAGAGATATAGACAGAGAGAGAAGAGAGATATAGACAGTAGATGGAAGAGAGATATAGACAGTAGATGGAAGAGAGATAAATATACACTACCGGTCAAACGTTTTAGAACACCTACTCATTTAAGGGTTTTTCTTTATTTTTACTATATTCTACATTATAGAATTATAGTGAAGACATCAAAATGATGAAATAACACATATGGAATCATGTAGTAACCAAAAACGTGTTAAACAAATGAAAATATATTCTTCAAATACCCACTTTGCCTTGATGACAGCTTTGCACACTCTTGGCATTCTCTCAACCAGCTTCATGAGGTAGTCACCTGGAATGCATTTCAATTAACATATGTGCCTTCTGTTATGATGTCTTTTCATGGTGTTGTGGGAACAAGGTTACATTTATTAGATGGGTGACTCTTGGTGCCACAGAGTCTGGATTCCAGTATGTCGAAGGAGCTTACTGAGGTTTATCTTAGAATGATTGATATACATAATATCTCCCGAGTGACTCCCGAGTGGCACAGTGGTCTAAGGCACTGCATTGCAGTGCTAGCTGTGCCACTAGAGATCCTGGTTCAAGTCCAGGCTCTGTTGCAGCCGGCCGCGACCGGGAGACCCATGGGCGGCGCACAATTGGTCCAGCGTCGTCCAAGGTAGGGGAGGGTTTGGCCGGCAGGGATGTGGGTTCGTTTCCCACGGGGGGCCAGTATGGAAAAAACAAAACATGTATGCATTCACTAACTGTAAGTCGCTATGGATAAGAGCGTCTGCTAAATGACTAAAATGTAAAATAATATACTGACTTGGGTACAAGGTAATACCATCAAAGAAGGGAGTGCCAACTGATGGTTACCAGATGTTGTTGAAGAAACGTGTAACATGAAGTATATCAAACTGAGAGATTTCCTTTGTCTAGTAGTTGGGATGACAAGAGGCAAAGTGTTTGTCAGACGAACCCGGTACAGCATCTATTAAATATTTTGTATTAACTCCCCATATAATTGTTTAAGTATATTCTTGCATCCTGAATTACTTGACACCAGAGAAGCTCATCATAACACCTTCTTAAAAGTTAATTTGTGGAATTTATTTCCTTCTTAATGCATTTGAGCTAATCAGTTATGTTGTGACAAGGTAGTGTGGAGTATACAGAAGATAGCCCTATTTGGTAAAAGACCAAGTCCATATTATGGAAAGAACAGCTCAAATAAGCAAAGAGAAACGACAGTCCATCATTACTTTAAGACATGAAGGTCAGTGATAACGGAACATTTCAAGAACTTTGAAAGTTTCTTCAAGTGCAGTCGCAAAAACCATCAAGCGCTAGGACAAAACTGGCTCTCATGAGGACCGCCACAGGAATGGAAGACCCAGAGTTACCTCTGCTGCAGAGGATAAGTTCATTAGAGTTACCAGCCTCAGAAATTGCCCCCCAAATAAATGCTTCACAGAGTTCAAGTAACAGACACATCTCAACATCAACTGTTCAGAGAAGACTGTGTGAATCAGACCTTCATGGTCGAATTGCTGCAAAGAAACCACAACTAAAAGACACCAATAAGAAGAAGAGACTTGCTTGGGCCAAGAAACACGAGCAATGGACATTAGACCGGTGGAAATGTATCCTTTGGTCTGGAGTCCAAATTTGAGATTATTGGTTCCAACCGTTGTGTCTTTGTGAGACGCGTGTGGGTGAACGGATGATCTCCACGTGTATTTCCCACCGTAAAACATGGAGGAGGAGGTGTTATGGTGTGGGGGTGCTTTGCTGGTGACACTGTCTGTGATTTATTTAGAATTCAAGGCACACTTAACCAGCATGGCTACCACAGCATTCTGCAGCGATACGCCATCCCTTCTGGTTTGGGCTTAGTGGGACTATAATTTGTTTTTTCAACAGGACAATGACCCAACACACATCCAGGCTGTGTAAGGGCTATTTTACCAAGAAGGAGAGTGATGTAGTGCTGCATCAGATGACTTGGCCTCCACAATCCCCTGGCCTCTACCAAATTGAGATGGTTTGGGATGAGTTGGACCGCAGAGTGAAGGAATAGCAGCCCACAAGGGCTCAGCATATGTGGGAACTCCTTCAAGACTGTTGGAAAAGCATTCCAGGTGAATCTGGTTGAGAGAATGCCAAGAGTGTGCAAAGCTATCCATCAAGGCAAAGGGTGGCTACTTTGAAGAATCTCAAATAAAATACATTTTGATATTTAACACTTTTTTGGTTACTACATGATTCAATATGTGTTTATTTCATAGTTTTGATGTAGCCACTATTATTCTACAATGTAGAAAATAGTTTAAAAAATAAAGAAAAACCCTTGAATAAGTAGGTGTTCTAAAACTTTTGACCGGTAGTGTATATAGAGAGAGAAATAGACATAGAGAGAAGAGAGATCTAGACAGAGAGAGTAGAGATATATAGAGAGAAGAGAGATATAGAAAGAGAGAGAAGATGTATAGACAAAGAGAAAAGAGAGATATAGACAGAGAGAGAAGAGATATAGACAAGAGAGTAGTTCAACCTTCCCAAGTTCTCTCAAGTCACCCCGCTCCTCCGCACACTCCACTGGCTTCCAGTTGAAGCTCGCATCTGCTACAAGACCATGGTGCTTGCCTACGGAGCTGTGAGGGGAACGGCACCTCCGTACCTTCAGGCTCTGATCAGTCCCTACACCCAAACAAGGGCATTGCGTTCATCCACCTCTGGCCTGCTGGCCCCCATACCTCTGCGGAAGCACAGTTCCCGCTCAGCCCAGTCAAAACTGTTCGCTGCTCTGGCACCCCAATGGTGGAACAAGCTCCCTCACGACGCCAGGACAGTGGAGTCACTCACCACCTGTCACGGAATCAGCCGAGGCTGCTCCTCCTCCTTGCTCGGGCAGGCTTCGGCGTTCGTCGTCCCCGGAGTACTAGCTGCTACCGATCTATGTTTCTGTGTTTGACTTGTTTTGTCTTGATTGTGTACACCTGTTTCCTATTATGTTGTATTGTATTCCCTATATAACCCTCTGCCGTTCATTGTGTGTTGTGTGTGATTGTTCTCGTCATTTTCGGCAGTTGCTATTGTGCGGGTATTCTCCTCCCTGTTTGGAGGTAGTTTTGTACTCTGGTTACTTTGTTAGTAAAAGTATGTTTCCAGTAGCTCGGTGTCCTGCGTTTGACTTCGCCTACCGCATTCACGTCGCAATTTGACAGAATAACACACCACTCATTGAGTCAGCAGGAGCGGCGGTGCCAGGCACGCGTCGAACACCAAGTGGCCATGATCCAGGCTCTCGGCACCGCCATGGAACGGGTGGTGAGCACCATTGAGCGATGGGAAAGATAGGGTCTACCTATACCCCCTCCAACGATACCACCACCATCGGCGATGCCCATCGCTTCACCTCCGGGGTCCAGTGGGATTCGGTTCTCGCTCCCGAGGGCTTATGATGGCATAGCGGCCAGGTGCCAGGGTTTCCTACTCCAGGTTGAACTCTACCTAGCAACCATTCACCCGGCGCCCTCGGGATACGAGAGCGTGTCCGCCCTCATCTTCTGTCTGTCCGGCAAGGCGCTGGAGTGGGCCAATGCCGAGTGGGGTGGGGTAGACGCCGCTACGGTCAACTATGCGGAGTTCACCCGCCGCTTCCGGGCAGTATTCGATCATCCACCAGAGGGTAAAGCGGCGGGTGAGCGTTTATTCCACCTTAGACAGGGGAGGAGGAGCGCACAGTAGTTCACGCTGGACTTCCGGACGCTGGCTTCCAACACGGGATGGAATGAGAGGGCCCTCATCGACCACTATAGATATAGCCTGAGGGAGGACGTGCGTCGGGAATTGGCCTGCAGGGACACCAACCTCAGCTTTGATCAACTGGTGGACATGTCTATTCGCCTGGATACCCTGTTGGCTACCCGCGGACGTCCAGATTCGGGGCCGTCCATTCCATCCCCCAGCACTTCCGAGCCGACCCCTATGGAGCTCGGGGGTGCTGGTGCTAGGGAGACCAGGAGGGAGACCAGGAGGGAAGCCGTCCCCTGCACCAACAGAGGACACACTGCTGGTCGGTGCTGGGGAGGGTCTCCTAGGAATCAAGGCAGTGGGCGACGCACTGATAAGTCATTCCAGGTGAGTAGGCACCCAACTCACCCAGAGCTCTCTGTTGCTCATATGTGTATTAAAGTGGTGTTTCCCGAGGTTTCTCCTCACTCCCAGCTACGGCGCTAGTAGATTCAGGCGCAGCTGGGAATTTTATCGATCGCCAGTTCACCTATAAGTTAGGGATTCCTATCTTACCTGTTGATGTGCCCTTCCCTATCCATGCCCTAGATAGCCGCCTTTTAGGGTCAGGATTGATTAAGGAGGTCACGGCGCCTCTCCGGATGAAACGCAGGAGGGCCATGAGGAGATATTACGTTTGTATTTGATTGATTCTCCTGCGTTTCCCGTGGTGTTGGAGCTTCCCTGGTTAACATCTCATGACCCCAACATTTCATGGCAACAGAGAGCTCTCAAGGGATGGTCTGATCAGTGTACTGGGCGGTGTGTAGGCGTTTCCGTAGGGGCAACGACGGTGGAAAGCCCGAATCAAGTTCCCAAGTTCCATAGTCCACCTGAGTATGCCGATTTGGCACTCGCCTTCAGTAAAAAGAAGGCGACTCAATTACCACCTCATCGACATGGGGATTGTGCGATAGACCTCCAAGAAGGCGCTGCGCTTCCACGTAGTCACGTGTATCCTCTGTCTCAGGAGGAGGCGGCAGCTATGGAGACCTACGTCACCGAATCTCTGAGACAGGGTTACATACGGCCGTCCACTTCCCCTGCGTCCTCGAGTTTCTTTTTTGTGAAGAAGAAGGATGGGGGTTTACGCCCATGTATTGATTACCGTGGTATCAATCAGATCACAATCAAATACAGCTATCCTCTCCCTCTGATTGCTAGTATGACGGAGTCATTACACGGGGCGCGATTCTTCACAAAATTGGATCTCAGGAGCGCGTACAACCTGGTGCGCATTAGGAAGGGAGATGAGTGGAAGACAGCATTCAGTACCACCTCGGGTCACTATGAGTACCTCGTCATGCCATACGGTTTAATGAATGCTCCTTCAGTCTTCCAATCATTTGTGGACGAGATTTTCTGGGACTTGCATGGACAGGGTGTAGTAGTATATATTGATGACATTCTAATATACTCCGCTACACGAGGCGAGCATGTGTCCCTGGTGCGTCGAGTGCTTGGTAGACTGTTGGAGCATGACCTGTATGCGAAGGCGGAGAAATGTCTGTTCTTCCAGGAGTCCATCTCCTTCCTGGGACATCGGTTGTCCGCGTCAGGGGTAGAGATGGAGATTGACCGCGTTTCTGCTGTGCGTAATTGGCCGACTCCAACCACGGTAAAGGAGGTGCAGCGCTTCTTGGGTTTTGCCAATTACTACCGGAGGTTTATCCGGGGCTTTGGACAGGTAGCAGCTCCCATTACATCTCTGCTAAAGGGGGGTCCGGTGCGCCTGCAGTGGTCGGCTGAGGTGGACAGGGCATTTAAACGTCTGAAGGACCTGTTTACCTCGGCTCCGGTGCTGGCGCATCCGGATCCCTCTTTGGCATTCCAGGTGGAGGTGGACGCTTCCGAGGCTGGTATCGGCGCTGTGCTGTCTCAGCGCTCGGGTACGCCACCTAAACTCTGCCCCTGTGCTTTCTATTCTAAGAAGCTCAGTCCGGCGGAGCGCAATTATGACGTGGGGGACAGGGAGCTGCTAGCTGTGGTTCAAGCCCTGAAGGTGTGGAGACATTGGCTTGAGGGGGCTAAACACCCTTTTCTCATTCTGACTGACCATCGTAACCTGGAGTACATTCGGGCAGCGAGGAGGCTGAACCCTCGCCAGGCAAGGTGGGCTATGTTTTTCTCCCGCTTTGTATTTAAGCTCACCTATAGATCAGGGTCCCAGAACGCTAAGGCAGACGCCCTGTCCCGACTATATGACACAGAGGAGAGGTCCATTGAGCCCACTCCCATACTCCCAGAGTCTTTTCTGGTGGCACCGGTGGTGTGGGAGGTTGATGCGGAAATCGAGTGGGCGTTATGTTCCGATCCTACTCCTCCACAGTGTCCAGAGGGTCGGAAGTACGTGCCGCTCGAGGTTCACGATTGTTTGATATACTGGGCTCACACGTCACCCTCCTCTGGTCATCCGGGTATTGGTCGGACAGTGCACTGCCTTAGTGGGAAGTACTGGTGGCTAACTTTAGCGAAGGACGTGAGGGTTTATGTTTCCTCCTGCTCGGTGTGTGCCCAGTGTAAGGCGCCTAGACACCTGCCCAGGGGGAAGTTACAACCCCTACCCATTCCACAACGGCCGTGGTCGCACCTATTGGTGGATTTTGTCACGGACCTTCCCCCCTCCCAGGGGAACACTAAGATCTTGGTTGTTGTGGATCGGTTTTCTAAAGCCTGCCGTCTCATTCCCCTGCCAGGTCTCCCTACTGCCCTACAAACTGCTGAGGCCCTGTTTACACACGTCTTCCGGCACTATGGGGTGCCTGAGGATATAGTGTCTGATCGGGGTCCCCAGTTCACCTCTAGAGTCTGGAGGGCGTTTATGGAACAGCTGGGGGTCTCGATTAGCCTTACCTCAGGTTTTCACCCCGAGAGTAATGGGCAGGTTGAGAGAGTGAACCAGGATGTGGGTAGGTTTCTGAGGTAGTATTGCCAGGACCGGCAAGAGGAGTGGTCGGGATATATTCTCTGGGCAGGGATAGCCCAAAACTCACTCCGCCATTCGTCCACTAACCTTACACCTTTCCAGTGTGTGCTAGGTTATCAGCCGGTCCTGGCACCTTGGCATCAGAGCCAAATCGAAGCCCCTGCGGTGGACGAGTGGTTTCGGCGCTCGGAAGAAACTTGGAAGGCTGCGCATGTCCACCTGCAGTGGGCTATCAGGCGTCAAAAGGCGAGCGCCGATCGCCACCGCAGTGAGGCTCCGGTGTATGCACCGGGAGATCGGGTCTGGCTCTCGAACCGAAACCTGCCCCTTCGCCTGCCCTGCCGGAAGCTGGGTCGGCGGTTTGTTGGGCCATTTAAAGTCCTGAGGAGACTGAACGAGGTATGCTATAGGTTACAACTGCCCATTAATTACCGCATTAACCCCTCGTTCCATGTGTCTCTCCTCAGGCCGGTGGTGGCTGGTCCACTCCAGGAGAGTGAGGTACGAGAGGCTCCTCCGCCCCCGTTGGACATCGAGGGGGCTCTGGCATACTCAGTCCATTCCATCTTGGATTCGAGGCGTCTGACGGGGGGCCTGCAGTATCTCGTGGAGTGGGAGGGGTACGGTCCGGAGGAACGGTGCTGGGTGCCCAGGAGGGACATCCTAGATCCCTCCATGTTGAGGGACTTCCACTGGAGTTATCCTACTCGCCCTGCTCCGCATTCTCCTGGCCGTCCCCGAGGCATGGGTCGGCGCACGGCTGGGGCCGTGCGTCAAGGGGGGGTTACTGTCACGGAATCAGCCGAGGCTACTCCTCCTCCTTGCTCGGGCAGGCTTTGGCGTTCGTCGTCCCCGGAGTACTAGCTGCTACCGATCTATGTTTCTGTGTCTGACTTGTTTTGTCTTGATTGTGTACACCTGTTTCCTATTATGTTGTATTGTATTCCCTATATAACCCTCTGTTGTTCATTGTGTGTTGTGTGTGATTGATCTCATCATTTTCGGCAGTTGCTATTGTGCGGGTATTCTCCTCCCTGTTTGGAGGTTGTTTTGTACTCTGGTTACTTTGTTAGTAAAAGTATGTTTCCAGTAGCTCGGTGTCCTGCGTTTGACTTCGCCTACTGCATTCACATCGCACTTTGACACCACCTTCCGGAGGCACTTGAATACCCACCTCTTTAAGGAATACATGGGATAGGATAAAGTAATCCTTCTACCCCACCCCAAAAATAAATCCCCCCCCCCCCCAAAAAAATACTACAAAATACAAAAAAATTTAAATATTTTGTAAAGTGGTTATCCCACTGGCTATCATAAGGTGAATGCACCAATTTGTAAGTCGCTAAGGACAAGAGCGTCTGCTAAATGAGGAAAATGTAAATGTAAATGTTATATATATTCAGAGAGAGAAGAGAGATATAGACAGAGAGAGAAGAGAGAGGTAGACAGAGAGAGAAGAGAGATATATATACAGAGAGAGAAGAGAGATAGAGAGAGAAGAGAGATATATATATACAGAGAGAGAAGATAGATAGAGAGAGAAGAGAGATATATATATACAGAGAGAGAAGAGAGATATAGACAAAGAGAGAAGAGAGATATAGACAGAGAGATAAGAGATATATAGACAGAGAGAGAAGAGAAATGTAGACAGAGAGAGAAGAGAGAGAGAGAGAGAAGAGATATATATATATACAAAGAGAGAAGAGAGATATAGACAGAGAGAGTGGAGAGATATAGACAGAGAGAGAAGAGATATAGACAGAGAGAGAAGAGAGATAGACAGAGAGAGAAGAGAGACATGGAGAGAAGAGAAACATAGACAGAGAGAGAAGAGACAGACCGTGAGAAAGGAGAGATATCGACAGAGAGAGAAGAGAGATAGACAGTGAGAGAGGAGAGATATCGACAGAGAGAAAAGAGATATAAAGACATAGAGAGAAGAGAGATATGGACAAAAAGAGAAGAGATATATAGACAGAGAGAAAAGAGAGATATATACAGTAAATGGAAGAGAGATATAGAAAAAGAGAGAAGAGAGATATTTGGACAGAGAGAGAGATATAGACAGAAAGAGAGGAGAGATATAGACAGAGAGAGAAGAGAGCTATATAGACAGAGAGAGAAGAGATGTAGACAGAAAGAGAAGAGAGATATAGACAGAGAGAGAAGGGAGATATATATAGAGAGAAGAGAGATATAGACAGAGAGAGAAAAGTATAGACAGAAAGAGAGGAGAGATATAGACAGAGAGAGAAGAAATATATAGACAGAGAGAAGAGAGATAGACAGAGAGAGAAGAGATATATAGACAGAGAAAAGAGATATAAAGACAGAGAGAAGAATAGAGATATAGACAGAGAGAAGAGAGCTATAGACAGTAGATGGAAGAGAGATATAGACAGAGAGAGAAGAGAGAGATAGACAGAGAGAGAAGAGAGATATATAGATAGAGAGATAAGTGAGTTATAGACAGTGAGAGAAGAGCCATATAGACAGAGAGAGAAGAGAGATATATACTGAGATAGAAGAGAGTTATAGACAGAGAGAGAAGAGATATCTAGACAGAGAGAATAGAGATAAACAGAAAGAGAAGAGAGATATAGACAGAGAGAGGAGATAGACAGAGATATATAGATAGAGAGAGAGAAGATACATATAGATAGAGAGAGAAGTGAGTTATAGACAGAGAGAGAAGAGAGATATAGACAGAGAGAGAAGAGAGATATAGACAGTATATGGAAGAGAGATATAGACAGTAGACGAAAGAGAGATATAGACAGAGAAGCGAGATAGACATAGAGATATACATAGATAGAGAGAGAAGTGAGTTATAGACAGTGAGAGAAGAGATATATAGACAGAGAGAGAAGAGCCATATAGACAGAGAGAGAAGAGAGATATAGACAGAGATAGAAGAGAGATATAGACAGAGAGAGAAGAGATATAGACAGAGAGATATAGGTAGAGATAGAGAAGAGAGATATAGACAGAGAGAGAACATAGATATATACAGAGAGAGAAGAGAGATAGAAAGAGAGAGACATATAGAGTGGGGGAGAAAAAAGTATTTAGTAGACACAAGAAAAATGCAAGAACTCCCACTTAAAAAGAGAAGAGAGAGGCCTGTAATTTTTCATCATAGACAGACAAAAAGAAACTGACAGACATAATGAGGAAAAGCAGAGAAGAAAAAATATAGAAAGAGAGAGAATTTAAATGAAGAGAAGAAGAAAGAAAAAATAGGAGGAAAAATAGAAGAGAAAATAGTCAATAACAAAAGAAAAGAGAAATAGGCTTTGACACTGAAGAGATTTTTAAAAAAAAAATGACACAGGTAACAAAGAGAGAATAAAGAGGTAGGAGCCTTCAATAAGAGGTTTTAAAACACTGTTTGAAGAGTAAGAATGAAAATTCCTCCATGCAGATCTCCTCTAGAGAGATAGATGATTTGAGAGAGGGAGTCGAAATGCAAACATGGAAGAAAAACCCCTCCAAAGATTTTCTATGGAAAGATCTGGAGACTGGGCTAGAAAAGAGAAAAGAAGTTGAAAAGGTTAACTTCACGAAGCCACTCCTAGACATAGGGCGGATATAGAAAAGGAGATCATTGTCATGCTGAAAGAAAAAACCAGAGACGTTTCAGAAGTAAATATAAATGACATGATGAAAAGGAGGTTTTATCAAATGAAATCTCACGATAAATAGAAAGAGATTTTTTGAGATTCCTTTAGACGGAGATAGTCGAGAGGTCCCTTTGACAGAAAGAGAAAGAATAAAGATGTTTCCAAAAGATGAAAATTCTACAGTAGAGAGAAGATGAGATATAGACAGAAAAGCAGAGAAGAGGATCCAAACACGACGAAGAGAGAAGAAAGATAAAAAGTTAAATTTTGGTTTCAAAAAGACATAATGACTTCTCCCAATCCTTTTTGAGGATCATCCAAGAAAAAAGAAAAGAAAGACTTCAGACAGATGCCTGGAAAAAAACTAGAAAGAAAGAGAGGGGGAGACGTCTGAAAGAAAGAGAGAGTCCCTGGCGGCGTTATAGATGAGAGATAGAGAAAGGAAAAAAAAAGAAAAAACCCCAGACAGAGCAGGTCATTCAAAAGGTCCCCCCGAGTGAAAAGGGAAAGCATAAAAGAAGTTCTTGGATAGAGAATAAAAAAAAGAAAAAGATCTTGCGAGAGCCCCAGATATAGACAGAGAGCAAGTGGTTCTTGTATGTCTTCCATAGACTAATATAAAAACAAAAGAGAAAAGAAAGAAAGCAGAAAAGCTTACCTATTGACAGAGAGAGAAGAGAAATAAAGACAAAGAGAGAAAAGAGATAAAAACAGAAAGAAGAAATATAAGAAAACAGGCTCTTTGAGAATAGACAGATAGAAGTGGAGAAAATGAGTGAGAATTTCGAAGAGGTTAAAGGACAGAAAAGAAAGAGACTGATAACAAGTAAAGAACAAAGATATTAAGAAAAGGTAATGAGTGAGAGGATAGAGGAGAGAGCTTAAAAAAGAAGAACCGTGTGTGAGAGCCAGAAATCTTGCTTGTTTTGTAGGGACCCAAAAAGAGAATAGTACAAAAGAGAAAAAAAAATTCATTATTAAAGAGAAAAAAGTGATTTTTCTGAAAAAAGAAAGGAAAAATTGTTCTGTCAGAGATGACTAAAAGACCTATGATGAAAATAGAAAAGGCCTCTCTCATCTTTAGAAAATAACAAGAGAACTTGCACAATTGGTGGCTGACTAAAAAAATTTTTTTCCCCACTGTAGATAGAGAGAGAAGAGAGATATAGACAGAGAGAGAAGAGGGATATAGACAGAGAGAGAAGAGAGATATAAACAGAGAAAAGAGAAAAACAGAGAAAAAAGATGAAAGAGAGAGAAGAAGAAAAAGAGACAGAAAGAGAGATAGACAGTAGGAGAGAGAGCGAAGAGACATATCGATAGAGAAAGAGAGATATAGAAAGAGAGAGAAGCAGAATAGACAAAGAGATATGAAAGAGAGATAGAAAGAGAGATATAGGAAAGATAGAGAAGAAGAGAAGAATAGGAGAGAGAGAACATTAATATAGACAGAGAGAGAAGAGAGATAGAAAGAGAGAGACATATAGATAGAGAGAGAGTGAGTTATAGACAGAGAGAGAAGA
>JAGTTL010001299.1:0-14771 GCA_036851935.1 Coregonus suidteri | reverse complement strand
TGTGTAGCGGTGGTAAGGATTCACTCCATGGTGCTGAAAGGAAAGCTCTGCTGTTAGGACAGCTTTACGTAGGCCCTAACAGTTTGTTGGCACTGTTTGTCACCGTTATAGTGCAATTAATGTATGTGTTGTGTAGTGGCTTTGCTGGCATGCATCTTCTTTTTTTTTATGAATTTGCCCCACCTAGATTTACATGCTAAAATCGCCACTGGTAGACACAAATTGAAAACCCCTAAAACTACCATTATACATATGCGAGATAAGACCAACACATTTCACCTATACAGATCTACAACATTCAAACAAGCAATTACTCTCGGACGTACAGGGTTATTTATCCCTTTGTCTCCCTATCAAAAATCCAATGAATGTGCTTACCTTGGTGTTGTCTTTTGGAGTTTTGTGTACCAGGGTCTGTGAAGTTTAAAATACATTTCTACATCATACAAGGTCGAGGGTGACGTATGGGCCAAACCAAAATCTGGAAGTGTACGTCATCATCACTTTGTGGTTCTAAACTACCTTGACTGCATTGTTAGTGATTGCTACCATATGAAACCAGTAATTCTATCCACAACCTATGGTTCCCTTCTTCTAAAACATTAGCATTATGCTAGTGTCGGATTAGTGCATGACATTACCTTCGATCTTTCTTTTGATTGGGAGGGAAGCAACTGGTGAGCTGGAGTTAGCTTCAGACAAAAGACAGGTTGCCCCCTCCGTCCAATGGGCAGATTTCCTTCAGCGGGTATCATAGTTGAAACAAGAAGCAATGACAGAAGTCTGAGTTAGTGAAATAACAAGGAAATCCTATATATCCCAGTCACTTTTTCCTAAATAATGTTCTGTCTCTAAAACACTAGTTTGTCTCTAAACGCTTAGGTCCCAATCGGTTGACACCTTTACCAACAAAAGGCATGTTGCCCTACGTCCCTTCCACCAAAAGTGTAAAATGGTAACAACACAACCATGTCTTTCCAGGAGATGTGTAGTACCAGCAAATCTGCAAGAGGTCCAAACAGTTGGTGGTTAAGGTCTACGAGCCCTACACCACTTCCGGCAGACTCTTATCCATCTGGCCATACACAGCAGACAGGACAAGACCATTTGCCACAAGCACAAAGACTCTTGGCTTCCGCAGCCCACCATAGCAAAAACCATTGTCAGTGTACCGAACCCGGATGAAGGACAGTGTGTCTCAGCATAAGACCATGTAGAACCACCCATATTTAACGCTAACTGTTGTTGGATATTCAACAAGAATGTCATATGGTAAAAGTTACATACTAAAAACTACAGTATGAACAGTGTAGTACAGTTCAGTGTGTCTGAGTGTGTCTCAGGTGCAGTAAAGTGCAGAGAACTATAGCTACAGATTGTTACACCAGAATGTGTCAATGTGTGTCACCTTGATCACTATAATGTATCTCGACCTGTGCAGCTACGTGGTGAACGTCCATTCAAGACCCATGTAATTGTACCAACCTCATGATGGGTATAGGGAAAATTAAAGTATCATATAGCAGCCTAAACCTATCGATGTTACATTGAGCTGGGTGAATGGAATTTGAATGACACTCATCCAATATGCTGTAATAGAAATAAGGCCATGCTCATTAAACAAATTATTGTTCTCCCTCTTCTTAAACGGCACCAACCACCACTGTACAGAAAGCTTGACAATTTGTGTTATCAGTCAGTTGGGCATAATGATATACCACAATGAAAATAATATTTTAATAAAAAGTAATATAATTACACACTCTGCAATGTTATTCAAACCACTTACATACATCAAAATGTCAAAATGGTGTCAAAATAGTAATGATGACAGTCACTCACATGAACATCAGACAAACAAATTAAATACAGAATGTCCATTCATGTGAAACAACATTACTAATTTGATACCTAGTTGGTTACCATTCAGAACTTCTGGAAGTGTAGTCGACTTGGACTGGCAGACGTGAGTGAAATTGTATTTCAAAAAGCCTGACGACCATTTTGTATCAAATCAAATTTTATTGGCCACATGCGCCGAATACAACAGGTGTAGACATTACCGTGAAATGCTTACTTACAGCCCTTACCCAAAATGCATTTATTTTTTTTATAAAAAAGTAAAATAAAACAAAAAAGTGTTGAGAAAAAAAGAGCAGAAGTAAAATAAAATAACATAACAGTAGGGAGGCTATATATACAGGGGGGTGCAAATAGTCCTGGTAGCCATGATTAGCTGTTCAGGAGTCTTATGGCTTGGGGGTAGAAGCTGTTGAGAAGTCTTTTGGACCTAGACATGGCACTCCAGTACCACTTGCCGTGCGGTAGCAGAGAGAACAGTCTATGACTAGGGTGGCTGGAGTCTTTGACAATTTTGAGGGCCTTCCTCTGACACCGCCTGGTATAGAGGTCCTGGATGGCAGGAAGCTTGGCCCCGGTGATGTACTGGGCCGTACGCACTACCCTCTGTAGTGCCTTGCGGTCGGAGGCCGAGCAGTTGCCATACCAGGCGTTGATGCAGCTGTAGAATTTTTTGAGGATCTGAGGACCCATGCCAAATCTTTTCAGTCTCCTGAGGGGGAATATGCTTTGTCGTGCCCTCTTCACAACTGTCTTGGTGTGTTTGGACCATGATAGTTCGTTGGTGATGTGGACACCAAGGAACTTGAAGCTCTCAACCTGTTCCACTACAGCCCCGTCGATGAGAATGGGGGCGTGCTCAGTCCTCTTTTTTTTCCTGTAGTCCACAATCATCTCCTTTGTCTTGGTCACATTGAGGGAGAGGTTGTTATCCTGGCACCACACGGCCAGGTCTCTGACCTCCTCCCTATAGGCTGTCTCATCGTTGTCGGTGATCAGGCCTACCACTGTTGTGTCGTCAGCAAACTTAAAGGTGGTGTTGGAGTCGTGCCTGGCCATGCAGTCATGGGTGAACAGGGAGTACAGGAGGGGACTGAGCACGCACCCCTGAGGGGCCCCCGTGTTGAGGATCAGTGTGGCAGATGTGTTGTTACCTACCCTTACCACCTGGGGGCGGCCCGTCAGGAAGTCCAGGATCCAGTTGCAGAGGGAGGTGTTTAGTCCCAGGATCCTTAGCTTAGTGATGAGCTTTGAGGGCACTATGGTGTTGAATGCTGAGCTGTAGTCAATGAATAGCATTCTCACGTAGGTGTTCCTCTTGTCCAGGTGGGAAAGGGCAGTGTGGAGTGCAATAGAGATTCCATCATCTGTGGATCTGTTGGGGCGGTATGCAAATTGGAGTGGGTCTAGGGTTTCTGGGATAATGGTGATAATGCTTTTACTTACAGGCAAAGTGGTAAAAGGGTCTGCTCCAATTGGAGGCACCCAGGTTGATGTCACATACAGCTCCGCCACAAAGATATCCCTGCCCTGCTCAAGACAGTAAAAAGAAAATGACTATGTAAGGCCCTACCTCTAAAATATTTGATTAACTATCTACACATTATTTCTCTGTGATTGTGGATCAAGGTATACCCATTTACAGTATATGTAGTACAAACTGACACATACAATTAATCAAGACATTAATATACTGTGCAACATAAAATATACCTTACACCTGCATAACTATTTGGAAACATACATTCCCCACCTAGAAAGAGAAAAAATAAATATTTGATAAAACACATTTTCACAGAGCACCACTTAATATAATTTTTCAGACAAATATAAATGTTTTTACTTACCGTTGATTCCATCCAAATGTTCGGCCCAATCAGTGTTAAAATATCACAATGTTGATAGTTTCATTACATTTCTCCATTTACCCTGAAATTTTTTTATGGAATTGCCATCAACCCTTGCCAGGGGGCACAACCCCCTGTTGGTCATAGGGTAAAGAAACAACATGGAGAATTAAGTAATGCACGCAAGTTATCAGTGCCAAAAACATACAAAGGTGATTTCTAACAAATTGGCAATGGACTTGTGGTAACTTAGGGTTACTTGCGTAACCCCGGTTCTATGATAATAAGAGTGAGATGTCTCACATTGGGATTCCCTCGGAGGAACACTGGGCTCGAAGAACCAATCACACAACACCCACTGGTCATTCTCAAGCATAACTCTCTTCCTCGCGTTCTTGCGAGCAGGGAAACGCGGTGAGACATCTCACTCCTATAATCATAGAACCGGGGTTACACAAGTAACCTTAAGTTCTATTTCAAATACTTATTTTGATGTCTCACATTGGGATATGGCCAACTCCTGTATCGCAGACATGCTGTCCGAATCCAGGGTAGTCCCAACAGCATCACCCCTCAGAGGCTCCGACACTGAGGACAGTATGCGCCAACGAAGGTGCAGTGACATCCAGTCGGTGAAACCACATAAATGTATGAGGGGTGGCCCAACATGCCACCTCGCAAATCTCGAGATGCCTTTGAACAGTGCCCAAGAGGTAGCCATACCTCTGGTGGAATGAGCCCTCAGGCCCTCCGGGGACTCTAAACCCTTGCTATTATAAGCCAATAGAATAGCCTCCACTGTCCAATGGGATAGCCATTACAGGGGGGTGCCCAAGACACAAAGACTCATTTTGACGCAATGCTCTCGTTCTATCCAAGTAAATGCGTAAAGCGCGTGCTGGACTTCTGTAGAAGTGAAGGGCGGCAGGTGGAAAGCCATAAGCTCTAAGGCGAGACAATTGTAATTGCAGCTGACCTTAGGCATACAGGTGGGGTTGGGTAACAACGTTACCTTGGATAACCCCAGGGCAAACTGTAGGCACGAATGGTGGACTGACAGTACGTGCAGCTCACTCACTCACTTGCTTCACTGCGGATGTAAGGGCACTCAGCAAAGCTGTCTTGAAGGAAAGATATTTCAACTCCACGCTTTCCAGCGGCTCAAAAGGTTGCTGTGAAATCGCCTCAAGCACAATAGACAGATCCCAAGATAGGGCTAAAGGCTTGGAGACTGGGCATAAGCGATGCACTCCCTTCATGAAACGACATAACATAGGGTGTTTCCCTACTGTGTTGTTGTCGAAGCCTATATGACAGGCAGAGATAGCGGCTAGATAGACCTTAACAGTGGAGAACACCTGTCCTCTGTCCAAAAGGTCCTGCAAGAAGCATAAAACCTTGGATACAGAGCATTGGTAAGGAATTATCTGTTTTTGGTCATACCACTTCTCAAAAACGCACCACTTGTTTCCATACTGTGAGCGTGTAGAAGGGGCTCTTGCACTCTGGATAGTCTCAATGACTCCAAGAGGCAAGCCTGTCGCATTCAGATGTATCCTCTCACGGGCCAGGCCCAGAGGGCCATGTTTTTTTTGTTTTTTTTAGAGGGAAAATCAGCTTTAATATTGCAGATATATTGTAACTTCCATCAATGTAATTGTCTGCATCACTTCCAATCCCCCATATACTTTTTTTCTTCGCAAATATATATATATGCATATACAGTGAGGGAAAAAGGTATTTGATCCCCTGCTGATTTTGTACGTTTGCCCACTGACAAAGACATGATCAGTCTATAATTTTAATGGTAGGTTTATTTGAACAGTGAGAGACAGAATAACAACAAAAAAATCCAGAAAAACGCATGTCAAAAATGTTATAAATAGATTTGCATTTTAATGAGGGAAATAAGTATTTGACCCCTCTGCAAAACATTACTTAGTACTTGGTGGCAAAACCCTTGTTGGCAATCACAGAGGTCAGACATTTCTTGTAGTTAGCCACCAGGTTTGCACACATCTCAGGAGGGATTTTGTTCCACTCCTCTTTGCAGATCTTCTCCAAGTCATTAAGGTTTCAAGGCTGACGTTTGGCAACTCGACCCTTCAGCTCCCTCCACAGATTTTCTATGGGATTAAGGTCTGGAGACAGGCCAGGCCACTCCAGGACCTTAATGTGCTTCTTCTTGAGCCACTCCTTTGTTGCCTTGGCCGTGTGTTTTGGGTCATGCTGGAATACCCATCCATGACCCATTTTCAATGCCCTGGCTGAGGGAAGGAGGTTCTCACCCAAGATTTGACAGTACATGGCCCCGTCCTTCGTCCCTTTGATGCGGTGAAGTTGTCCTGTCCCCTTAGCAGAAAAACACCCCCAAAGCATAATGTTTCCACATCCATGTTTGACAGTGGGGATGGTGTTCTTGGGGTCATAGGCAGCATTCCTCCTCCTCCAAACACGGCGAGTTGAGTTGATGCCAAAGAGCTCCATTTTGGTCTCATCTGACCACAACACTTTCACCCAGTTCTCCTCTGAATCATTCAGATGTTCATTGGCAAACTTCAGACGGGCATGTATATGTGCTTTCTTGAGCAGGGGGACCTTGCGGGCGTTGCAGGATTTCAGTCCTTCACGGCGTAGTGTGTTACCAATTGTTTTCTTGGTGACTATGGTCCCAGCTGCCTTGAGATCATTGACAAGATCCTCCCGTGTAGTTCTGGGCTGATTCCTCACCGTTCTCATGATCATTGCAACTCCACGAGGTGAGATCTTGCATGGAGCCCCAGGCCGAGGGAGATTGACAGTTCTTTTGTGTTTCTTCCATTTGCGAATAATCGCACCAACTGTTGTCACCTTCTCACCAAGCTGCTTGGCGATGGTCTTGTAGCCCATTCCAGCCTTGTGTAGGTCTACAATCTTGTCCCTGACATCCTTGGAGAGCTCTTTGGTCTTGGCCATGATTTGGAATCTGATTGATTGATTGCTTCTGTGGACATGTGTCTTTTATACAGGTAACAAGCTGAGATTAGGAGCACTCCCTTTAAGAGTGTGCTCCTAATCTCAGCTCGTTACCTGTATAAAAGACACCTGGGAGCTAGAAATCTTTCTGATTGAGAGGGGGTCAAATACTTATTTCCCTCTTTAAAATGCAAATAAATGTATAACATTTTTGACATGCGTTTTTCTGGATTTTTGTTGTTGTTATTCGGTCTCTCACTGTTCAAATAAACCTAACATCAAAATATATTTCCCTTTATTATCTTCCAACCCCACCACCCCTTCCCTAATTGGAGTAAACAACAACGCTTAGGCCTCTACTTCCAGCTTATACATACTATATACAATGTATGGACAGTCAATTTTACAATAATTCAATTTTGTTTGTTTTTACTCCTGAACTTCCTCTACCCTCAACCTCTCCGATCATTTTCATGATGTCCATCCGGTTTGCTTCTATATGCCATACTATATCTTTCTAACTGTGCTCTTTCACAAAAGCTCTCAACCTATAACCTATATACTTATTATGGACACAGTAAGCTTACATTATTAGTTATCTTGTTGTTATTGGTTGTTGTTAGTAGTCCCATTCTTCAACTCCATTCAACACCACACATCTATTACATTTACATTTTAGTCATTTAGCAGACGCTCTTATCCAGAGCGACTTACAGTTAGTGAGTGCCTACATTACGTTTTTCATACTGACCCTCCGTGGGAATCGAACCCACAACCCTGGCGTTGCAAACGCCATGCTCTATCAACTGAGCTACATCCCTTTTTTTCTAAAAGTATTATTATATTATTGATCGAATAACTATGACTTTTCAGATCACCCACGGAGGAACTTGAAGCTCTCGACCCGCTCCACTACAGCCCCGTCGATGTGAATGGGGGTGTGCTCGGCCCTCCATTTCCTGTGGTCCACGATCAGCTCCTTTGTCTTGCTGACGTTGAGGGAGAGATTGTTGTCCTGGCACCACACTGCCATGTTTCTGACCTCCTCCCTGTAGGCTGTCTCATCATCGTCGGTGATCAGGCCTACCATCGTAGCGCCGTCTGCAAACGTAATAATGGTGTTGGAGTCATGTGCAGCCACGCAGTCGTGGGTGAAAAGGGAGTACAGGAGGGAACTAAGCATGCACCCCTGAGGGGCCCCCTTGCTGAGAGTCAGTGTGGCGGATGTGTTGTTGCCTAACCTCACCACCTGGGGGGCGGCCCGTCAGGAAGTCTAGGATTCAGTTGCAGAGGGAGGTGTTTAATCCCAGGGTCCTTAGGATAGTGATGACCTTGGAGAGCACTATGGTGTCAATGAACAGCATTCTCGTTGTTTTCTTTTAAATCCACCACTTGGATACCTCCACAGCCTTATAGAGGATCTAGATACTTTTTCTAAACTCTCTGTATTACAACTAAATTATGATAAGTGTACTATATTACGTATTGGGTCACTAAAAAAATACAAACTTGACATTACCGTGTAGTTTACAAATAAAATGTTTTGACGGTGATGTGGACATACTCGGTATACATATCCCGAAAGAAAGAAATTATCTCACTACAATACATTTTAATAGAAAGTTAGCAAAAATAGATAAGATCTTGCTACCATGGAAAGGAAAATACCTGTCTATTTGTGGAAAAATCACCCTGATTAACTCTTTAGTCGTATCCCAGTTTACCGATTTACTTATGGTCTTGCGTACACCTACTGACCTGTTTTTTTGAATTATATGAGCAAAAAATATTTAATTTTATTTGGAACGGCAAGCCAGACAAAATTAATTATATAATGAATATGAATTCGGAGGGCAGAAATGATTAAATATTAATGCATTAGACCTCTCACTAAAGGTGTCAGTCATACAAAAGTTATACGTAAATCTGAACTGGTTCTCTAGCAGATTAGTAAGAATGGCTCACCCCGTGTTCAAGAATGGCCTTTTTCCCTTTATTCAGATTACAACCTCGCACCTTTGTTTATTTGAAAATTAAATGATCTCCAAAATATCACTATTTTTTAAAACAAGCCAAAAAAGTTGGTTGCAATTTCAGTTTAATTCACCAGAAAAGACAGCACAAATAATACAACAAATAGTTTAAACTCAAATATACTAATTAATAAAAACAAAACATTCTTTTGAATAATAAAAAAGGTATAATATTTGTCAATTATATCATAAATAGGACTGGTGGAGTTATGTCATACATGCAGCTAACAAAAATAGATGGAAATGTCTGCTCTACCCAAAATTACAACGAACTAATTGCAGCATTACTGCAAAAATGGAAGTGGCAAGTGGAAGGGGGAAAAAGTAAGGAACTTGTCTGCATTAAAGTCCAAAATTGGTTAAAGAAAATTGTGATAAATAAAAAGGTATACCAGTTTCATTGAAGGAACAAAACATTGGCAGCTGTGCCATATAGATTGCAAAATAGTTGGGAAGAGATTTTTGATGTACCGATTGTACCGAAACTATGAGAATAGAAAGGTTCTGAACTTTTGTAAAACATCACAGCACAGTTGAAAAATATATGGCAAGTAGAAATCCAATATGGATGGTGTTAAGAGATAGATGGGAGGGGTTGATTGGAGCTGAAGGGTGGGACTAATAACAACAAGATAACTAATGTAAAAAATACTGTGTCCGTAAAATTGTGAAACAGCACAGTTACAAATATACGGAAAATGGAAATCAAACTGGATGGTCTTCATAAATAGATGTGAGGGCTTGAGGCTAGCGGAAGGATAGCAGTAAAAACAAAAAAGTATTATTGTAAAATAGATTGTGTCTGTAAAATGTATATAGTATGTATAAGCTGGAAGTAGAAGCCTAAGTGTTGTTGTTCATTAGTTTACTCCAATTAGGGGAGGGGTGGTAGGGTTAGTGGAAAATAATAAAGGAAAATATATTATGCGAATTAGGGTGGATCCAGGGTGTCTAGGATGATGGCGTTGATGTGAGCCATCAACAGCCTTTCAAAGCATTTCATGGCTACAGATGTGAGTGCTACGGGGCGATAGTCATTATGAACAGGTTACAGGTCTACCGCTTCTTAGACTTGCGGGGCGTGCTCGTCCTCATTTTCCTGTGTTCCCAAATCGATCTCCTTTGTCTTGTCACGTTGAGGGAGAGGTTTTTATCCTATCACCACCGGCCAGGTCTCTGACCTCCTCCCTATAGGCTGTCTCATCGTTTGGGTCCGGTGATCAGGCCTACCACTGTTGTGTCTTCAGCAAACTTAATGGTGTTGGAGTCGGCCTGGCCATGCAGTCATGGGTGAACGGGAGTACAGGAGGGACTGGAGCTCGCACCCCTGAGGGGGCCCCGGTGTTGCGGATCAGCGTGGCAGATGTGTTGTGTACTTACCCTTATCACTAGGGCGGGCCGTCCAGGAAGTCCAGGATTCCATTGCAGAGGTGAGGTGTTTAGTTTTCCAAGGTCCTTAGCTTTAGTGATGAGCTTTAGAGGGCACTTATGTTGTTAACGCTGAGCTGTATCTTCTCACGTAGGGGTTCCTTGTTGTCCAGGTGGGAAAGGGGCAGTGTTGGTAGTGCAATAGAGATTGCATCATCCATCTGATCTGTATGCGAATTGGAGTGGGTCTAGGGTTTTCTGGGATATATGGTGTCATATTTCAGACGAACATATGTGTTCTTTAGACATTCAGAACAGTGAAAAACTGCATGCTGGAAGGCAAATAGAGCCCTCTACAAATTATTACTAACCCAAACAGTGGGGAACAATGGAGGGCCTTCTACGCTTTCATAGAAAGCTAAGGATTTATAAAAATTAATATTATTATTTTCAATGATGTTCTGATTTAAACTCTTCAGTTTTTGTGAAAGGAATGGGTTAACACCCATTTAGGCCATCAGACGTCTTGAAACAAGAAGGCACCTGCCATTCAACGGTATTATGGCAAAATGTTGGAGTGATAGTTGAATCAACAATCACATTGACTTGTACTGGGTGGACTGTTTTTACAAAAACCTTCTCAAGAGGCCAACAGGACACTGCAAAGTAGCATAGTTTTTCCCGCGGTCTAGCGGCTTACCTTTTGTTGTAGCTAGTTGGCAGCACTGTTATCGAAAGATGTGTTTGCTAATTTGTCCCTTTTTAATATAACTTTTAACAAGAAAGTTAAAGTTTCAAATTATCATCATCTAGTCAAGACCAAATACAATTTTTCACTAGGTACAAATTCCATGAGAAAGTACAAGGGAGCTACAATCGTTTGAACAGTTTTTCTCTGAGTCTGCAGCTCTTGTGAAAGACTATTATGCAAACAGATAAGATGGTCAGAGGACCGTATTGTATTTGGACATACACTCCACCCCGCGAGTGAGAGAGAAACTTTGAATGTTGGGTCTGAGCTAACGCTGGACAAAGCTATCGACATAGCCGATCTCACGACTAGCACAGGTTCAGATGAAAACCATTTTGGGCGGCAGCACGAGCGCATCACGTGAACAAGTAGTCAGGCAGACATCAAAGCACAAACTCCAAACGCCCCAAAACAGTGGATATTGTGGATACAAAGTGCATGGCGAACAGTGAAATTGCCCAGCTAAAGGCAAACAGTGTACTAAATGTGGAAAATGGAATCACTTTGCAAAGTGTGCAGAGATTACGTGGAAAAACTGTACATACAGTGAGTGAAGATGAAATGTCAATCTAAATGCTGATGAACTGTTTATTGATTCAATGACACAGAAAAGTCAGAGACAGAGCAAGCCTTTGCTGACATTGAGATAGGAACACGAGCTAAAGTTCAAACTAGACACTGGTGCACATGTAAACATTATTCCTCTGAATAAGTACCGAAGCTTTGACATCTGAGTGCGAGCTACAGCCCACCAAGCGCAGACTGACCTTTTTAAAGAATAACTTTTAATAAGAAGCTAAGTTTCAATTTATCATCATCTGGTGAGTGGAACTGTGTTTTTTTTGTTGGAGCTTGCATGCTGTTGTTAGCCATCTCTTTGAAAATAACTTGTATGAAACATTGTTCATTTAAACTTTAGATCACCAGTTACTTTGTGTGCTAAATGTGAAATGTCTTTCGCAATGGGAAGTAATAGTTGGACATTTCGATTGGGAAATGCTTAATGGTTGTGTTTTTGTATTCTTATGATTGGGACCTACTGGCTTATTTTGTCAGAGTGAATGGACTGCTTATCCTTTAATATCATGCTGTGTGTGATGGCTGTCTTTCCATCAGCCCTATGCAATGGTGTAGTGTGCCTGGAGAAGTGGGTCCTGTTTGAAGGAAAGGCGACCTGTGTGAAAAATTCCTATAGATTTTTCAGATTTTCACTAGCAAAAAATCACACTTTTTAAAATAAAAACGACCAAATTGTGATGTTCTAAGTCCACACCAATCCTTAAACCACATCAGGAGACACTGAGGTCTGGGAAAAATAAAACAAATATTTTTGGAGGGTGTAGTTGCCCTTTAATTCAATTGAGAAAAACAAATGCCCTCCCCATTGATTTAAACCAGCATTATATATTTGTCAGATAGGCATACATTGCTGTCAATATTTAATTGGGAAGGTTATTTGGGAAAGCCTTTTGAAATGTTCATGCCCTTACAAAAAAGATTGCAGTAAAAGTGCAGTAACTGCAGTCGACTGTGGTATTACTGTGGTATTCAAAAAACCAACACTCGACCCCACTGATGTCAACAACTACAGACCAGTATCCCTTCTTTCTTTTCTTTCCAAAACTATTGAGCGTGCCGTCTTTAGCCACTCTCTTGCTATCTCTCTCAGAATGACCTTCTTGATCCAAACCAATCAGGTTTCAGGACTGGTCATTCACTGAGACTGCTCTTCTCTGTGTCACAGAGACTCTCCGCACTGCTAAAGCTAACTCTCTCTCCTCTGCTCTTGTCCTTCTAGATCTGTCTGCTGCCTTTGATACTGTGAACCATCAGATCCTCCTCTCCACCCTCTCCGAAATGGGCATCTCCGGCGCGGCTCACTCCTGGATTGCGTCCTACCTGACCGGTTCGCTCCTACCAAGTGGCGTGGCGGGAAGCTGTCTCCGCACCACGTGCTCTCACCACTGGTGTCCCCCAGGGATCGGTTTTGGGCCCTCTCCTTTTCTCCCTATACACCAAGTCACTTGGCTCTGTCATATCCTCACATGGCCTTTCCTATCATTGCTACGCTGACGATACACAACTAATCTTCTCCTTTCCCCCTTCTGATCACCAGGTGGCGAATCGCATCTCTGCATGTCTGGCAGACATATCATATGGATGACGGATCACCACCTCAAGCTGAACCCTGGCAAGACGGAGCTGCTCTTCCTCCCGGAAGGACTGCCCGTTCCATGATCTCGCCATCACGGTAGACAACTCCGCTGTGTCCTCCTCCCAGAGTGCGAAGAGCCTAGGCGTGACCCTGGACACACCCTGTCGTTCTCCGCCAACATCAGGCGGTGACCCGCTCCTGCAGGTTCATGCTCTACAACATTCGGAGAGTGCGACCCTGCCTTACACAGGAAGCGGCGCAGGTCCTGGTCCAGGCACTTGTCATCTCCCGTCTGGACTACTGCAACTCGCTGTTGGCTGGGCTCCCTGCCTGTGCCATTAAACCCCTACAACTCATCCAGAATGCCGCAGCCCGTCTGGTGTTCAACCTTCCCAAGTTCTCTCACGTCACCCCCCTCCTCCGCACACTCCACTGCTTCCAATTGAAGCTCGCATCCGCTACAAGACCATGGTGCTTGCCTTTGGAGCAGTGAGGGGAACGGCACCCCTGTACCTTCAGGCTCTGATCATCCCTACACCCAAACGAGGACATTGCGTTCATCCACCTCTGGCCTGCTGGCTCCCCTTCCTCTGCGGAAGCACAGCTCCCCTCAGCCCATTCAAAACTGTTTTGCTGCTCTGGCACCCCAATGGTGGAACAAGCTCCCTCACGACGCCAGGACAGCGGAGTCACTCACCACCTCCGGAGACATTTGAAACCCCACCTCTTTAAGGAATACCTGGGATAGGCTAAAGTATTCCTTCTAACCCCCCCCCCCCCAAATTGTAAGTGGTTATCCACTGGCTATAGGGTGAACGCACCATTTGTGAGTCGCTCTGGCTAAAAGCGTCTGCTAAATGACGTTAATGTGCCCTTGAGCAAGGCACTTAACCCTAATTGCTCCTGTAAGTCGCTCTGGTTAAGAGCGTCTGCTAAAAGACTAAAATGTAAATGTAAATGTATTTTGGACACAGTAATTGCAGTTGTCTGCAATGAAACTGCAGTACACTGCAAAACTACTGCAGTAAAAAGGTATTTTGGACGCAGTATTTGCAGCATACTGCAGTTATACTGCACTATACCTGCAGTTATACTGCAGTGTACTGCACTTAAACGGCAATATTTTAACTGTAAGGGAACAGCGCATGATGACTGAATTGTGCATCTTAAATAGTCTACTAACCAAGACTATGGACCAAACCTTTTCAATACCTGGTTTGCATACCCAATGTTGCCTTAGTTAGCATTTGCTGGTAGATATAAATTGAAACATCTTTCCTACCTACCAGCTACCAACATCATTCTTCTGTGAGCTGCTCCATGCGACAACCAGTTGAGAGCTGCTCTCCTTTTGGTGCCTGCAGATGATTTTTCCGCTGAAACTAGGCGGTGTGCTGCGCGCATGTGAATATATTTCACATGCTTTTTGATTGTGTAGGCTACTTTGTGCATGATTTCTCTATTGGTTCCAAACTTCTTCCATTTTTAAGAATGATGGAGGCCACTGTGTTTTTGGGGACCTTCAATGCTGCAGAAATGTTTTGGTACCCTTCCCCAGATCTGTGCCTTGACACAATCCTGTCTCTGAGTTCTACGGACATTCCTTTGACCTCATGGCTTGGTTTTTGCTCTGACATGCACTGTCAACTGTGGGACCTTATATAGACAGGTGTGTGCCTTTCCAATCATGTCCAATCAATTGATTTACCACAGTGGACTCCAATCAAGTTGTAGAACATCTCAAGGATGATCATGGAAACAGGATGGCACCTGAGCTCAATTTCAAATCTTCCAAAGGGCCA
>JAGTTL010001298.1:0-14789 GCA_036851935.1 Coregonus suidteri | reverse complement strand
TGTCCTGATGTATGGTGTATATATATATATATATATGATAAGATTATACATAAATATAATAATAGATACAGGAGGGGGAAAAAAGTATTGATCCCCTGCTGATTTTTGTACATTTGCCCACTGACAAAGGACTATGACAGTATAATTTTAATGTAGGTTTATATGAACAGTGAGAGACAGAATAACAAACAAAAAAAATCCAAGAAAAAGCATGTCAAATATGTTATAAATTTGATTTGTATTTTAATGAGGGATGTGCTTTTGTATGTTATTGCTGTAAGTAAGGGGTGAGTTAGCTAGTATGCTCTAATTGTAATTGCGTGTCGTATATGATGAATGGTGGCCCATTATCGCTGTCAACAAAAGAAGTCTGCTCATCATACTGAACATTGATCATAAGGTTTATTCAGATCACAAGCTTCAGCATGAGTTTACAGACACGCGTTTGTCTTTGTCGCGGAGTAGCAGTTGTCGTCCAATTTTTCATGTCTTGCTCTGACCTATCTTCTTCGTGTACCCCTATTTATAACCAATGCAACAAGATGGCTCCCTCTGCTGGCCAGTTTACAATACACACTTCCTGTCTATTATATGTTACATTATACTAACAACCAACATTCCATTTTCGTCATGAAAAACATTTAACACAAAGGCATAATCTTCAGATACGATATTCCCCCCTTCGAGAACGAAATAAACGTCTCGAAAACAAACAGAATAAGATTATGACTATTAACCATTTATCTCATTGAATATTCTTAACCTTAAACCCAAAAAAACATTCTCTCTCTAGAGTGTAAATATACCTTTCTATGAAATACCTGTTTATGAAGTGTGAATACATTACTATGACCCATGAAGAAATCTCTATGAGTGTAAATACATTACTATGAACATATGAACAAACTTTTTTTTATGAAGTATGAACACATTACTATGAATTATGAATAAATATCTATGGAGTGTGAGAGCGAAAAACTGTCCAGCAGCCATCCATCCATATCAATCAAGACAGTAAAATTCTCTCACCGTCCCTCTGCCCCAGGGCAAACCACCGTCGGTACTCCAGATAACCTCATAACTCATGTAAATGCATTTGAAACTATGATGTAATTACATACCCATGTAAAACAAAATCCTATCTTACATAAATATCCACTCTCAGGCGTGGTCAACCCATAGAACCTGAAAGGGAATCTCTCCCTGCTTAAAACATTCTGTCCCTAAACCCCCCATCGAAACAAACAAAAGCATCTACGATCCTCATCTGCATTCAATAACCTCAAACATAATTATACTAAAATCAAATACCTAAGAATATGACACAATTATGTATTACAACATGTCTATATTTCATTGCAGACACTGGAATGTAGTCCACTTACACTTCCTCTTCCTGTAGTGTCCTCTTCCAATGGACTTGTTGATGATGGAATCAGCCACACCATCCTTGTTTCCTCTCCTCCAGTCATATTGTCTTTGTTTGAGTATTCCAATCTCTCCACATGTTCTCCCACACTGTTCTCCCACATGCTTCTGGAATGACAAGAAAATAAACCGACCAAAACAGTATCCTTTGCAAAAACAACCACTTTCAAATTAAACCTCCATTTCACCTAAGAATTTAAAAAATGATACATAAATGATGCATGAATCACATCCATCCATTCCCCCCTTTGATTCATAAATCATACTAAAAATTATACTAATATTGAAAAAACAATTTGAAAAATCATCAAATAATCCAAAATGATATTTATCCCTCAGTTCCACTTGTCCATCTTTATCCAGATCAGGAACAGTCCACACCGGCATCTGAGTGTTGTCTCCAGGCACACTTCTCCAACTACCTATCTCAATCTCATAACTTTCTCAAAAGTCAGTACAAACATCACACAGTGTTATCAAAGCTTAAAACTATAATCTGACCCATCACTGCCCCTACTGGCCTAATTGATATTGCAACCAAATCCTTTCAAATGCATCCCTTACAATGCATCCATAACCCCAGTGATATTATCTGAACTATCTGGACTCACAGTAATACACTAATATTTATCAATATTATCTTCCCAAATGTTACACCATACCATGAATGAAGTCCCCCCTTCTCCCTTAAACTTATTCTTCAATGATAGGGCTTGAAGACTATGACATGTCGCCATGTGTCTGCTAAATGACTGAAATGTAAATGTAATGTCACCCTTTTACCCTAGATTTAGCTGTGTCCAATGCTATCCCTCTTATAATGGTAAAACCTCATATGGAAGCTTCAACGTTGACCTGTAACAACATCCTATCCCCATAGGGTAAGAATATACTCTATCATAATTTCCCCTTATCCTCTAAAATTCCCATAGTCACATTGTCAGTCAAAAGCTAATCTTTTAACCCTCAAAGTCCTGCTCTTCTTACTACCTGATATATAAAAGTAACTATTATTTGTCATTACTACCCCTTAAGGTCATGCTTATCCAAAGTTATCATCTAACATCCCAATCTGATCTTTTCCATAAACATACCCCTTACCCCTGTCATATGTTTTTTTATTAGAACAAACACAACTTTTAACCCTCAATATTTCACCTGAATACTTCAGAGTTTGCAATTACCTGATTTTACTTTCCCTCTAACCAATGCTCATAGGGTAATCCCTTCACCCAAAGAACACTTAAACCCTACTGGTCTGACAACTACATTATTTTATCGGTCAATGACTGTTGCCCGATACCACAGTCATGACAAAGCATAACATTTACCCACACCTGCCAGAGGCCCGCGCGCGACCGTCTAACACGTCTTGGGCTGGCATCCCCAACAGACATCAACCCTCAAGATTCCTCACTGACCCTACAGAATGAGTTAATCTATCTCTAATTTCCACAACAGAGGAACGAGCAGCACTGATCAGATGCCCCCCCCCTCTGTCATCAAAATCAAAAGACCCCATACTGCAGCTTCCATGATGAATCTCTATTCTCCATTTCAGATTAATCTATATTGTTTCTATCTGCTCTATTTTAACCCCCATTCGTACCATAACCTCCTGAGTCCCTCTTGCTACCTCTTTAATTTCAGAACAATTGTTGTCAGTATCATACTCCTATATTTGCTATTGCCATAGTATCATTAATCCCTTCCAAAGTTACCCTTAAAGTAGTTGATTTCGCTGCTGTATCAACCCTAATTACTTCTAGTGCAAAATTTTCCCATTATCCTCTGTGTATCATCTACTGTTGGAGTGACTACTGTCCATTCAGTTCTACTCCTCCTGAAAATCCCTCAATGACTGTGAAAACTTCCACAGACTTCAAATCTTCCATTATAAGCATGTACTTTATGAATTACATTGCCCTTTACCCAATAATTCCTAACCGAAACAAATTCTAATGCTTGCCCTAAATAAGTACACATATATTCTCCCCTGACCTTTCTCTGTAACATTACGCAACATCAGTGAACAGTCACTCCTAACCCTCTTCTAAACTATACCTCCTTTTTACTCCTGGTCCTGATAACAATACTTATTCTCCATAATTATCTCTCCACATGAGAGAAAACATCCCAGCCTAAACCCTAATAAGTGTTTTCCCCCTCAAATTGGTGCTGTATGGTTCCCTTATAATCAAATGCGATATATTTATGACTTTAATTACCTATCAATGTTGAAAGAGTTAAATTGCTTCTCCCTGTTGTTCTAATAAACTGAAGTGTTAATGTCCTTATTTACTCCTAGTTTTCCCATAAGACTTTGAACTCCTTCCTTGTACTTCCATCCATCCCCACTAGTGTCACTTTTTCCCCTTTTCAGTTCTACTCTAAACTTTAAAACCTCCTGATTATAACAAAATACACCTATAATGACCTTGATCTCCCCTACTGGAAACTGTAAATATAGATACTCAATCACCCTCAAATCATTCAGCAACACATACTTTCCCAATGCATCTGCTCCTAACCGATTCAAACTCCTACCATATCTTCCCACTAAACTTTAAAAATGTCCTTCCTCACTGTTCTCTCTCTGTCTTACTACTAACTTTGAAACTTAGCTTACTGTCTCAGAGTCCCTTCAACCTATCCTACCCCTAACTTATTTTAATCTAATCTTTTCTCTCATAACATTTAAAACCTTTTCCCCTGATCTATTGACAAAATCTCTTACCACCAAATTTTTGGAATATGTGATTGGGAAAGTTCCCCACCTGCTTCTGACTCATTACACACAGACTTGGCAAAAAACCGACTAAACACCTTTTAGCCTAACCTCCAAATCTCTTAGTGTAAGAATGTAACCCAGAATAAACAGTCACCCCTATTAACTTTTCAGACAGACTGTCTGACAGTCGTCTAGTGGACATCTTATTGTACAATTCAATTCTCTTCCCAACACTACAATAACAGTATCTTCTAATACTAGTACTTTAAGAGTAAGTACTACCTAAAATCCCTATCCTAATTAGTTATCAATTAATGAGATGTTTAACCTCTTTAGGCTGAACACATAAGTTTTCCCCTATTCCCTATCACTTCTAATGGCCGGTGGTTTCCACTGTTAGCTATTTTCTCTTCTTCTCTAATCAAGGCTCTCAGCAATGCACCCCTTCCGGATATTCTCGGCACTGACTCTAGAATATTTAGTGTTCACCTGAAGCACAGGTGATCTTCACTTGCTCGTTGATCTTCCTCTGTTTCTTCTTCTCCAATTCTGTGTCTGTCCAGAAACTGACAGTCGATATGGAACATCTGGTCCCCCCTTGGCGGGTACAATTGCCTTTGATATTGTTCAGTTAAAGCTGTAACAGTGATTGTTGATTTGATTCACTCTGATTCTTCATAACCCACACTTATTTTCTTCTTCTCCACACCACCAGTTATAAGTTGTATTTGATAGAGTTTTCTTCGTCCGTTTCTTCTCGTTGTGAACCTATCAGTATTCTCCCAAAGGTTATCTTCTAAGTTCTGTTCTTGAAATATCATCTTCCATCATCTTCTTACTTTTCTTCATCAGAACTCGAATATCTTGTCTCCTTCTGCGTTCAACTTTCATCAGAGATCAAGTCTCCAGTATCCTTCTTTCCTCTCTTGCCACTTCCTTCTGATCACAGAGTCATCTCCCATGCATGACCTCTCATCATCATCATCCCTCTTCTCCTTAAGTTCCCAAACATCTCGGTTTTCTTCCGTCTTCTGAATTCATCTTCATCGTTGTTTCTGACTTTGATTACTTTGATTAAAAAAATGACTATTTTAATCAATTTTCCCCTATACCAAGCCCTTTATATTCCTTTATTGTGAACTATCCTATTTTAGACTGTATAAGTTATATAGGCTTCCCCCCCTTAAATTATTAATATAACCCTAACAACCTTCAAAAAAAAAATAAAAAAATAAAAAAAAAAAAAAATTTTTCTCCTCCCAAAAAAAATTAAATAAAATAAAATATGAATATTAAAAACATTCAATTAAATGCCTTATTCAAAAACCCTTTAATTAAAAAATAAAAACCCATTAAAAACTCAATTAAAAATTATGAATAATTTAAAAAACCAATTTTTTTATTCCTATATCACAATTTTATCAATTAGTGTTGAGTATATTACCACAAACCCATCAAATGCAAGTAAATGCAAGTTAGTAATCTTCAGACTAAAATACCCATAAACAAAGCCTAACCTTCAATACTACAATACTCCAATTCCCATAACCCCTTGCTCCATTAGCTCTAATTATCATAAATTTACAGAAGAATCCTCAATCCATCCTGGATTCCCAACACATCTGTAATTAAAACCCCAGTGATGCACATAGCCTCCAAAATGTAAACTTTTATTGAAATAGAATTTGCCAAGCCCCTTGTAAAATCGTCATAACATCACATATCCTGTTAGGGAAAGATTTTGTAACCATAATCAGTACCAAAACCTTTTTTTGACTTGATCCTCTGCCACGTGACGTGATCACTTCCTGTATCTCCTCATCTCCCCCTCTCTCCTGTCTCTCATGACAAGGGACAAAGACACAAGAAACAGCTTTTAGTAGTTCATGCCATCACCGAGTATTTCCAACCATTCAATATTCATTCGTTCTACGTTATTCACTCTAAGACTAAACTCAGAACTAAATAGATCGCTCAAAAAACATTATGTTAATCCGTTATTTAATTATTTAAATTAAATGTATTATAATCCGCTACCATATATCTAATTTATAAATTCAATAGGCTACAAAACAAGTTTCATCTTTAACAATCTCTTTAAACTAGAATACTCGTGCTAAAATCTCTCTGTCTGTGTGTTTCTCCGTCTCCCTACAGCCCCCATGTGTTGTTTTGCAGAATCCCACGCATGCGCAAATATCATTTTACCTCATACTTCAGCATCCCCTCATGGTGCCGTAAAAACAAAACGTTTTCCCCTAATCTCATGCCATAAACTCCCCTTTCTGTAGTGTCGCAACATTAAACGCATGCGCACAACCATTCAAAAACCCCTTTTCACCGTGGAAGAAAGATTCTCTCTTCTCTCTCCCCAAACAGAATAATACCAGTCCAGCAGCTGTAATTCCCATTTCCCCCTTATAGTCAAACAACATTTACCAGCGCTCACAAAACATATAACCTGACTTACAAACACATAAACAAGTTTAAGAGACTTTCACCCGTCGCAACGGAATCTCTAAGGATACGTTAGCATGTAGCACGCAACACAATTAGCCTTTAGCTTAGCCTAAGGTACACCATAGCATGATTCACACTTTAGCCTTACAAAGCAACGATGTACCACGTGGCCTGAAACAATCCAGCCTTAGCTTCAGCCTCTAGCCAACAGCGGCCTACTACACAAATCAATATCCTGCACCGTGGCCAAATAAATAATCGTCCAATTCTCCCCGTCTAACTTTATGCTGCCTTGAAAGATGAATCTCATATCAAGCGGTTATCCCCAAACCAATTTCCCGTCGACCAGAGGAGGAGTATAACATAGCTACAACCATTCACTTCATAATTCCCGCTTAAGAAATCAACCTGCCAAAGCCTAACACTTCACACAGGATTTGTAGCCCACTTAATAATAATAATTATTATTATTACAAGTCGCCTCGTTTCGAGGTCTTTTCCGTATTCCCGGTGCCCTAATTATGCAGATATCTCCCAACATATATTCTCTACCAATCCATTTGTACAATCCATTGTTGTAAACAGCGTTTACACATCAACCAAATTTAAAATATTTTCGTTCAGACTCCCAGTTAACAGCCATAACGCCACCTGAGGCCGGGTCATAATGGAACATCCCCTCAATGTACACAAGTCATATCCAATCTAACAAACTCCGAAGCGGTAAGAACACTCACCCTTTTTCGGCCATGCTTCAGAGAGAGTTAGGCCGGCGGTTGACTGAAACAAAGAGGAGACGCAAACCCATGCCCCACGTTGGGCGCCATTATGTCGTATATGATGAATGGTGGCCATTATCGCTGTCAACAAAAGAAGTCTGCTCATACTGAACATTGATCATAAGGTTTATTCAGATCACAAGCTTCAGCATGAGTTTACACGACACGCGTTTGTCCGGAGAGCAGTGTCGTCCAATTTCATGTCTGCTCTGACCTATCTTCTTCGTGTACCCCTATTTATAACCAATGCAACAAGATGGCTCCCCTCTGCTGGCCAGTTTACAATACACTTCCTGTCTATTATATGTTACATTATACTAACAACCAACATTCCATTTCGTCATGAAAAACATTTAACAAAGGCATAATCTTCAGATACGATAGTCGCATTAGCGCCCTGCTAATTCAGTTATTTCCATGCTAACAGACAAATCGCAAATCTACAGCCATCAACATACTGTTGTCCTCCACATCTAATGTGCTTCCTTGTGTCTATTGTCAGGTACTTACATTTATAGTATTTTGTACTACTATTTTTGTCATTGTTATGATATTTGATTACAAAATCCTCAGTCTGATAGACATACAACGAAACGAATCACGAATCTACAGCAGTGTTGCCAAAACTCTCTCTCAGTAAGGAATGTAGGTATTGGCTGACCTAAAAGTGGCTAGAAGTGCTAAATGACATCATCACCTAATTTGCACAATTGGCCATGTGCATGTATATGTGATGGACTCTGTAGGAGAGAGGAATAACTTCGTGGGAGAGACAAAAAGTGAGTAAAAAACACCCTATATTTACATCCCGCCCTGAATGTAAGCCAGGGCGGGATCAGCCAGCGGCGGCTTCCCGCATGCGCGATTCATTTGCAGTCTGGACGCGGAGAGGTGAACATCTCTCCTGCTCTGACTGCAGCTGGAGGGACTGCGGCGCGAGGACTGGGCCGCCTGTGAAAGCACCCGCTGCTCATTGAGAAGAGTAAGAACGATACGTGCTTTCACGTCAGAGTCTCCAAAAGTCTCCAATAACACCAGAAAAAGTCGCTAGATTTGTCGCTAGTCGCTTTTAAAAAAATGTGTCGCTAGAGGGGTCTGAAAACTCGCTAAATATAGCAACAAAGTCGCTAACTTGGCAACACTGATCTACAGCCATCAACATACTGTTGTCCTGCACATTGTTGGGTTCTATTTTTCTCATAATTGGATCTGTATGTGATGAATAGCTTGGAAGGAATGCATTAATGAGGAGCATAGGTTTGAACTGTACTGATATGGATTGTTTCACATAGCAGGCTGTGATTCATGTGGGGAACGTTAGGGGGTAGGTCAGATAGGACTTGTATTTCTTACAGATACGAACACTCTCTCTTTGTTGTCTGTGAAACCGTCCTTGAACGTAGGTACATAGAGTACAGATTGGAAGGGTGTCTTTTGGGTGCTGACTCCACAGGTTGTTATGATAAACTTATGCCTGGCAATAGTGTGCAACAAGTGGAGCGCAGAGGGGTTGGGACCAACCCATGCGCCAACGGATTGGCTGAGTAAAGTCTAAACCACACTCAGTCCTTTACTCTGATTGGCCAACAGAAGAGGTGGGAACTATCTGTCAGAGTATTTGAAAAAGAACCTGTAAACAATGTTTTTAGTTCTCTGAGTGCCCTGCGTGGTATTTCAGTGGACCCGTATATACGAACCTTCATACTTATCATACATACATTTTGCATATAATAAATTAAGCTTGGATTGAAGATCTCATGATTCTTATTCCAATACCAGATTTGAATTACGCAATTTCTAACAACATCTAATGTGCTTCCTTGTGTCTATCGTCAGAATAAACACCAATCAACTGGGTTGCTGGCTGGACAGTCCTTTCTTTAAAAACATTTAAACATTTTTTAAAGACTATTCTTCCACTTTGACAGAGTATTTTGTGTAGATTGTTGGGGGAAAATTGCAATTAAATCTATTTTAATTCCACTTTGAAACACAATAAATCCAAGGGGCTTGTAGACTTTAGCTGTTCCACCAATCTGGGCAGACGAACTTTCTAGGCAGCCCGAGTATGTGTATCCTGACCGGTAACCAGTCTGACAATGAGCAAGTTCGTTTTGCATCGCCCGGCGTGCTATTATTCCTTACATCGTTTGTCGGCTATATCGTAGCGAGAGTTTCTGAAGAAATAACTAGCCAATGATAATGAGAGATGTATCTCTATTTTGACTGCCTGTATGTGTCTTGCTTGTGTTTTGATATGCTTACTTAAATATACTGTTACAACAGACAAAGTTTGTCTTTTGTGTAGGCTACAACATGAAAAAAGAACATGAAATTGCGCTTGAGGCATGGAATGCATAGTTCGAACATGTCGACCATATCTTCCGTGTGGCCTGCAACATGAAGTTTCTCCCTCCATATCAATGAGCGGGAAGCGGCAGTGGGAGCACTGAGCAGAAGCTACGTGGGCAGTAGATGCGCAGAAATCTTCGTATTAATAGCCATGGCAAATCGGGTTCCAGAAAATCCGGAACCGCAGCCACTCCATTCAAATAATAGCCAGTGTGAAGAATAATACCCAAATATGCAAAGGAAGATATTGCATATTTATACCTTTGTGCACCTAATTTAGGAGACATCACCATGAAGAAAATGAAATTCATATCCATAATTATGCATTTCTGTGTATTACAGATCAGGGACCCATGATGTAATTATGTTACCGGATGTAAATCCACTTAAATTACTGTAGTTCAATAACCAAAATAACAAAATTCTAACTCAAGGTGTCAGTAAATAAATATAAATTACGGTCCCATTCTCATTTGCTTTTAACAGTACCAATAATTAGAACAGGGCATGGTAGAAATAGTTTTAGTTACTCAGCTCCGTGGTCCTGGAATTCTCTCCTAAACATTTAAAAATGTGATGATCTAGTCACGTTGGTGGAGTTTAAACACTTGATCGAAGAAAATATAATAGAAGAGTGTAATTGTCTTTAGGACAGCTGTTTTTTAGTTATGACATTCATGTTTCTTTACATAATATGTAATTGTTGTACTGTATGTGTGTCTATAGTTTTGTAAAATTTTGTGTTAGTGTATGTAAGTAGTTTTGTCTGAAACTTTGTTTCCCCTGCTGCTGTTGGACCAGGTTTCTCTTGAAAAATAGATTTGATCTCAATGAGCAAAACCTGTATAAATAAAGGTTAAATAAAAATAACAATAAAAATGACATAGCTGACACCCCATTCTTTCTGCAGACATCTTTGAATCTGAATTCAGAGCAAATATTTAAGAGTTTTTGGAAAACGTGGTCACAAAACATTTAGGGAGGTTTTACGTAAATTCTGTTACCAAACTTTGCATCTGCACAGGTCTTCCAGTAAATGTGTTTTTGTCAAATGTTCAGTGTAACTTGTTAAAAGTAGGCCTTGTGCATAGAGTTGTATGGTTTGTTAAACTTTTAAATCAATGGTTTTTGTTTGGCATACAATTGTAAAGTGAAAAGTCTGAGTCTCAGCGTAATGCCGTTACCGTTGAATTGCCCAGAGACAGTAAACCTAGGCTAGAACAAGGACAGTTGAATATTTACCTTACTGAGGTGATGTAGATGGAATAAAGTAATTGTATACTTTTCTTCTGTATTCTTGCTAACACACTGTTCTTTCTAAACAAGTCTGCTCTCAGCTTGAAAGATACTGATCATAGGAGATTTGATGTGTAATGTAATAAGCAGTACCGTAATTCAAAGAACAGCGCCACAGGAGGCTGCTGAGGGGAGGACGGCTCATAATAATGGCTGGAGTGAATGGAATGACATCAAACACATGGAAACCATTTATTCCGTTATTCCAAGATGTGAAAGTGCGCAGGAGGGCATGAGATAAAGGAGTGTGTAGTTTCGGTGGAAAAAGCTGTGGGGGTGTCCATGTTGCTGGGGATCAGAAATGTCCGTTTATTGCTATGGTCATTAATTGTCCCACACAAATGGAATGGAAATCCCAGAATATTGATTTGGTAGTAGCAGCAGCAGAGATTGTAGTGCAGGGGGTTTTGAGAGAACGGGTTCCATCCAGGATCTGTTAGAGCACATATGTCAGAGTCAAGGCCCGCGGGCCACATCCGGCCCGCGAGAAGGTTTTTTACGGCCCCTGGGATGATCTTGATTTATTATTAGAACCGGCCCGCAGACCGCAGCAAGCCGGCAGCCCGCAGATCTTTTACACGCACCAATACTACATTTCCCACAATGCAACGGTGACGCACCGAGCAGTAGGCTGCTTCATTTCAATATTTATTGGCACAGCAGTCGTCAGCATCACAGTAAAATTAACTTTCAGATACCCATCAAAAATGGCAAAAACGGAAGGTGGACACTGAGAACCGGGGGTTTCAAACAAGGTGGGAGTCGGAGTATATGTTCACGGAGGTAGCTGGAAAACCTGTGTGTTCTTCTGTGTGTAGAAAGTGTGGCGGTACTGAAAGAGTATAATCTGAGACGACATTATGAAACGAAACACGCCGGACAAAAAACAAGAATATGGACATGGAACAAAGGCTACAAAAGGCAGAGGAATTAAAACGAGGCCCTCAAATCTCGACAGGCTCTGTTCAAAAAAGCCAAATCACAAGGCCAGGCTGCTGTCAAGGCCAGTTTTATTTTGGCAGAAGAGATCGCTAAATCAGCCCGGCCATTTACGGAGGGGGATTTCATCAAAACTGCATGATTAAAGTTTGTGACGAAGTTTGCCCAGAAAAAAGGCAACTCTTTTTAAAATGTGAGTCTGAGCAGAAACACCATTGCCGAGAGAGTAGACCAGTTGTCCATCAATCTAAAAGAGCAGCTTGTGAAAAAGGGAAAAGATTTCATTGCATATTCCTTGGCTGTGGATGAGAGCACCGACATTTCTGACATTGCCCAGTTGTCAATTTTCATCCACGGAGTGGACTCCAGCCTAAGCGTGACAGAGGAGTTTTTGGCTTTACGTCCTATGCATGGCAACAACTACGGGGCATGATTTGTATGAAGAGGTGTCAAGATGTGTAAATGAGATGGAGCTGCCTTGGGAAAAACTTGTGGGTTTGACAACCGACGGAGCACCTGCGATGTGTGGACACAGGAGCGGACTGGTGGCGAAGATACGGGAAAAGATGCAAGAGGAAAACGCGACAGGTGAGCTGACAGCTTATCATTGTATCATACACCAGGAAGCGTTGTGCGGTAAAGCCTTGAAAAATGGAGCATGTAATGAGCATCATCACGCGCACAGTTAACTTTATCAGAGCCAAAGGTTTGAATCAACGCCAGTTCAAGGCATTTCTGACGGAGTTAGAAACGGAGCATGGTGATTTGCCTTATCACACAGAGGTGCGATGGCTAAGCCAGGGAAAGGTTGCTTCAAAGATGTTTCGAGCTTCGTGAGGAGATTTGTCTGTTCTTGGACAGCAAAGGGAAAGACACAACACAACTCCGAGACGAAATGTTTCTGTGTGAAATGGCTTTTCTGTTGTGACATTACGAGTCATCTGAATGCAATGAACTTGCAGCTGCAGGGTCGGGATCATGTCATCTCTGATATGTACAGTACAGTGAAGGCATTTAAAACCAAACTGACTCTGTGGGAGACGCAGATGCGGAAAGAAAATTTGAGCCACTTTCCCAGCTGCCAGACCATGAAAGAGAAGCTCTCTACCAGTGCGTTCCCGAGCGCACAGTTGGCTGATAAAATAGGTATGCTTGCCGCTGACTTTCGACGCCGCCGATTTGCTGACTTTGAAAGCACAAAAAAGCAGGTTGGAACTGCTCGGTAACCCATTTGCTGTTGACGTGGAAAGCTCACCACCAAACCTCCAAATGGAGTTGATTGACCTCCAATGCAATGATGCACTGAGGGCAAAAATATGCGGCAGTGGGTGCTGCGGAGTTCGCCCGTTTCCTCCCCGACACAATGCCCCAGCTGCGCATCCCAGGTGCTCAAACGTTTGTCTATGTTTGGCAGCACATACCTGTGTGAACAACTGTTTTCTTTGATGAACCTGAACAAAACATCACACAGAAGTCGACTTACTGCTGCAACACCTCCACTCAATTCTGAGGATTTCCTCAGCTCAGAGCCTTACCCCGAACATTGATGAACTTGTGGAAAGATGGGACACACCAAGTATCACCCTCAACCTCAAACAAGTGAACATTACTGTGCAATCACATATTTAGAGTTTTTACTCAGTTCAAGTTTAAAAGTTAAAGTTTAATATTTGTTTTCACTGCATGTTACTTCTCCTTAAACAAAGTGTTGTTTTTTTGATTAATAGATTTTTGCACTTTATTTTATTGTATTTCAATCCAATTATATTTTAAAAATATTTCAGTTGAGTGGATGATAGAAAATTGCTATTATTGTTTTTTTCTTTGAAGTAAATTTAGCCCACTTTTGCTAAAATAGAAAATATAGGCTACTGATGGTGCCTTGAATACCGGTTTCTTTCATTTTAATGTTCATGTTATGGGGATTTTTATATATAAGGGAAATTTGTCTTTTGTGTCTGTTGAAAATTAAAGATTACTGACAGAGCCATAAGAAAATATTGCTTTATTTATCTGATCATATTGGAATATATTTGTTAGGTTTTCAGTAGGTTCAATTAGGTTCACTAGACTATATGCGTCATTTAAAATTTTTTCAATGAACATTCGAACAGTCCGGCCCTCGGCTTGTAGCTAAATTTTTTATTTGGCCCTCCGTCCATTTGACTTTGACACCCCTGTGTTAGAGCTTCTTTTTTGTGAACAAAATGTGCGATTCACACTCCGACCTGTGAAATGCAGCAATACGCAACACAGCGTCTAGTCTGCCGGAAAATCACACGAAGAAGAAGAAGTAAACAGTGACCAAGAACAGTTTCCAGGTTAGAGTTGTTATTTAGTAATTAACACCCTGGAACTCAAGATATTACTAATTGAACTGCACAGCATCACACACTAACCACATGTAGTCTTTAATTCGCATAGGAGACGACGTTGTCGATAGATGTTATATATGTAACGCTAGCTAGCTAGATACTAACGTTTGCTAAAAATGGCTAACTGTATGGTTTTTCACACTCAAATAGCCTCCATAATGGAGGTGCTAGCGAATGCAGCCGTGTCAGAAATCTGTAAACTCGTAGACGACGACTATGCAGTGTTTCGTTTGGAAATAACTCAAACCCAGAAAGAAAACAGTACATTGCGTAGGAAACTACAGCTACTGGAACTGAAGGTGGCACGAGAGCGCACAGAGAGGACAATGCGAGAGCGCGGCCTCGCCAGTCGTCCCAGTAGTGTCAAGATCCTTGACCGATACAGAGGGAATAGCAAGAGGTACATTTTGCAGAAGGCCGAGGCTGCCG
>JAGTTL010001297.1:0-14791 GCA_036851935.1 Coregonus suidteri | reverse complement strand
GAAGAGAAAGAAATAGTCTGTGTATTAAAGTAAGCCTCGTCCCAGATCTGTTGCGTCTCCTTCTTATAGCCTGGTTCCCAGATCTGGTTGTCTCTTCTATTAGCCTCGGTCCCAGATCTGTTGTCTCCTTCTGTAGCCTGGGTCCCAGAGATCTGTTGTCTCATTCTATAGCCTGGTCCCAGATCTGTTATCTTCTTCTATAGCCTGGTCCCAGATCTGTTGGCTCCTTCTCTAGCCTGGTCCCAGATCTGTTGCCTCCTTCTATAGCCTGGGTCCCAGATCTGTTGTCTCCTCTATAGCCTGGTACCCAGATCTGTTGCTCCTTCTTCTATAGCCTGGTCCCAGATCTGTTGCCTCCTTCTATAGCCTGGTCCCAGATCTGTGTGTTCTCCTTCTATAGCCTGGTCCCAGATCTGTTGTCTCCTTCTATAGCCTGGTCCCAGATCTGTTGTCTCCTTCATATAGCCTGATCCCAGATCTGTGTCTTACCTTCTAAAGCCTGGTCTGCCAGATCTGTTTGTGCTCTTGCCAAAGGTGTTGCTTGTTCAGTTGTGGTCAAACCCAAATGTGACAGTCCAGTGGACAAGGAGTTGGCATGATATAGACACAAACAGACTCTGATTGGCACAGACGGAATGGGTGGGCACCCAGACGGACTGGGTGGCACAGACGGACTGGGTGGCACAGACGGACTGGGTGGCACAGACGGACTGATGGCACAGACGGACTGGGTGGCACCAGAGACGGACTGATGGCACAGACGGACTTGGGACGGACTGGGTGGCACAGACGGACTGGGTGGACGGCACAAGAGACGGGACTGGGTGGCACAGACGGACAGACCGGACTGGGTGGCACAGACGGACTGGGTGGCACAGACGGACTGATGGCACAGACGGACTGGGTGGCACAGACGGACTGGGTGGCACAGACGGACTGGGTGGCACAGACGGACTGGGTGGCACAGACGGACTGGGTGGCACAGACGGACTCAGTAGTTTACAGTAGCGCCATCCCATCTGGTTTGCGCTTAGTGGGACTATCATTTGTTTTTCAACAGGACAATGACCCAAAACACACCTCCAGGCTGTGTAAGGGCTATTTGACCAAGAAGGAGAGTGATGGAGTGCTGCATCAGATAATAAGATGACAGATGACCTGGCCTCCACAATCCCCCGACTTCAACCCAATTGAGATAGTTTAGGATGAGTCGGACGGCAAAGGGAAGGAAAAGCAGCCAACAAGTGCTCAGCATATGTGGGAACTCCTTCAAGACTGTTGGAAAAGCATTCCAGATTAAGCTGGTTGAGAGAATGTCAAGAGTGTGCAAAGCTGTCATCAAGGCAAAGGGTGGCTACTTTGAAGAATCTCAAATATAAAATAGTTTTTGATTTGTTTAACACTTCTTTGGTTACTACATGATTCCAAATGTGTTATTTCGTGGTTTTGATGTCTTCACTATTATTCTACAATGTAGAAAATAGTAAAAATAAAGAAAAACCCTTGAATGAGTAGGTTTGTCCAAACTTTTGACCGGTAGAGTAAGTATTCAGACCCTTTGCTATGCAGACTCAAAATTGAACTCCGGTGCATCCTGTTTTCATTGATCATCCTTGAGATGTTTCTACAACTTGATTGGAGTCCACCTGTGGTAAATTCAATTGATTGGACATGATTTGGAATGGCACCACACCTGTCTATGTAAGGTCCCACAGTTGACCAGGGCATGTCAGAGCAAAAACCAAGCCATGACGTCGAAGGAATTGTCCGTAGAGCTCAGAGACAGGATTGTGTCGAGGCACAGATCTGGGGAAGGGTACCAAAACAGTTATGCAGCATTGAAGGTCCCCAAGAACACAGTGGCCTCCATCATTCTTAATATGCCATTTAGCAAATGGAAGCGAAGTTTTTTGGAACCACGGGGTTCGAACCCACTACTTCCGTTAGAGCTGCTCTACCAAGCTGAGCCGAGCCCCAAACTCTGCAATCGGGGGAGAAGTTTGGAAGACTCTGCCTAGAAGCTGGCCTTGGTTAGGGGAGAAGTGACCAAGATCCCGATGGTCACTCTGACAGAGCTCCAGAGTTCCTCTGTTGAGATGGGAGAACTTTCCAGAAGAACAACCATCTCTGCAGCACCACCACCAAACAGGCCTTTATGGTAGAGTGGCCAGACGGTCGCCACTCCTCAGTAAAAAGGCACATGACAGCCCGCTTGGAGTTTGCCAAAAGGCACCTAAAGGATTCTCAGACCATGAGAAACAAGATTCTCTGGTCTGATGAAACCAAGATTGAACTCTTTGGCCTGAATGCCAAGTGTCATGTCTGGAGGAAACCTGGCACCATCCCTACGGTGAAGCATGGTGGTGGCAGCATCATGCTGTGGGGATGGTTTTCAGACTGGAAGACTAGTCAGGATCGAGGGAAAGATGAACGGAGCAAAGTACAGAGAGATCCTTGATGAAATCCTGCTCCAGAGCACTCAGGACCTCAGACTGGGGTCAAGGTTCACCTTCCAACAGGACAACGACCCTAAGCACACAGCAAAGACAACGCAGGAGTGGCTTCGGGACAAGTCTCTGAATGTCCTTGAGTGGCCCAGCCAGAGCCCAGACCTGAACCCGATCGAACATCTCTGAAGAGACCTGAAAATAGCTGTGCAGCGACGCTCCCCATCAGACCTGACAGAGCTTGAGAGGATCTGCAGAGCAGAATGGGAGAAACTCCCCAAATACAGGTGTGCCAAGCTTGTAGCATCATACCCAAGAAGACTCGAGGCTGTAATCGCTGCCAAATGTGCTTCAACAAAGTACTGAGTAAAGGGTCTGAATACTTACGTAAATGTGATGTTTAATTTTTACATTTTTTATAAATTTGCAAAAATGTCTAAACCTGTTTTGGCTTTGTCATTATGGGATATTGTGTGTAGATTGATGAGGGGGGGAAAACGATGTAATCAATTTTAGAATAAGGCTGTAACGTAACAAAATGTAGAAAAACGTCAATGGGTCTGAATACTTTCCCAATGCACCATATAGTCAACTTCAGCAGGGTCGGTTGAAACAGGAAACATCCGTTTTTCAGGGATACAGTATATTCCACCTAGTTTCCTTTTCCCCTGGAAACCAGATGTGGGGACCCCTATCAGGCCTGCTACGTTAGGTTAGTACAAGGCTCTGCAACCCTCCTGGAGACCGTCCTGAGGTTAACTCCGACCCTGTTCCTGAGAGATACCGTCCTGTAGGTTTTAACTCCGACCCTGACCCTGTAGGTTCCCCTGGGAGAGCTACCTCCTCCTGTTCCTGTAGGTTTTTAACTCCAACCCCTGTTCCGACCCTGTTTTTTAACTCCCCGTGGAGAGCTACTCCAACCTGTAGGTTTTAAACTCCGACCCTGTTCCTGGAGAGCTACCCTGTTCCCCTCCTGTAGGTTTTAACTCCAACCCTGTTCCTGGAGAGATACCGTCCTGTAGGTTAACTCCAAAAGAGCCACCCTGTTCCAACCCTGGAGAGAGATACCGTCCTGTAGGTTTTAACTCCAACCCTGTTCCTGGAGCGATTTACCGTCCTGTAGGTTTTGTAACTCCAACCCTGTTCCTGGAGAGATACCCCTCCTGTAGGTTTTAACTCCGACCCTGTTCCTGGAGAGATACCGTCCTGTAGGTTTTAACTCCGACCCTGTTCCTGGTTCCTGAGATACCCTCCTGTAGGTTTTAAGATACCCCCTGTAGGTTTTACCAACCCTGTTCCTGGAGAGCTACCCTCCTGTAGGTTTTAACTCCAACCCTGTTCCTGGAGAGCTACCCTCCTGTAGGTTAAACTCCAACCCTGTTCCTGGAGATACCCTCCTGTAGGTTTTAACTCCGACCCTGTTCCTGGAGAGATACCGTCCTGTAGGTTTTAACTCCTACCTGGTTCCAAATCAAATCAAATGTTATTTGTCACATACACGTGTTTTAGCAGATGTTATAGCGGGTGTAGCGAAATGCTTGTGCTTCTAGCTCCGACAGTGCAGTAATATCTAACAAGTAATATCTAACAATTTCTCAACATATACTCAATACACACAAAACTAGTAAGGAATGGCATTTAAGAAAATATACATATATGGACAAGCAATGTTCCTGGAGATCTGTCGTTCTGTAGGTTTTTGTTCCAAACCTGTTCCTCCAGGAACAGTTTTGGAGTTAACCTACAGGACGGTATCTCTCCAGGAACAGGGTTGGAGTTAACCTACAGGACGGTATCTCTCCAGGAACAGGGTTGGAGTTAACAGTAACCTACAGGACGGTATCTCTCCAGGAACAGGGTTGGAGTTAACCTACAGGAGGGTATCTCTCCAGGAACAGAGAGCGGTATTCCAGGTTTGTATATAGTAGGTAAGAGTTTGAGATACACACTGAACAGGGTGAGTTAACTGAGGACGGTACAAACAGGGTAGCCATCTCTCTTACTGGGTTGCTAGTAGTCCTTTGAGGTCAACCTCCATCTCCTCTCTACTGTTGCTTGTACTCTTCCTCTCCTTCTCCCTCTCCTTCTTCCTTTCCCTCTCCTACTTTCCCTCTCCCTCTCCCTCTCGCCTCTCCTTCTTCCTTTACCTCTCCCTCTCCTTCTCCTTTCCCTCTTCCCTCTCATCTCCTCTCCTTTCCCTCTCCCTTCTTCCTCTCCTTCTTCCTTCCCCTCTCCCTCTCCCTCTTCTCTCCTTCTTCCTTTCCCTCTCTCCTCTCCCTCTTTCCCTCTCCTTCTTCCTCTCCCTCTCCCTCTCCCCCCCCCTCCCTCTCCCTCCCCTCCCTCTCCCGTCTTCCTCTCCCTTCTCCTTCTCTCTTTCTCCTCTCCTCTTCCTTTCCCTCTCCCTTTCCCTTCTCCCCTGCTTCCTCTCTCCTTCTTCCCTTTCCCTATCCCTCTCCCTTCTTCCTCTCCTTCCTTCACCTCTCCCTCTCCCTCTCCCTCTCGACATCCCCTTGCCGGCTCCGCCTTTCCCTCTCCCTCTCCATAGTATCATTCCTACTCACCTTTCCCCTCCGAGCCCTCCTCTCCTCTCCTTCTTCCTTTCCCTCTCCCTCTCCCTCTCCCCTTAATTCCTCTTCTCAATCTCCCTCTCCCTCTCCTTTTCCTCTCCCTCTCCCATCTCCCTCCTCCCTCTCCCCTCTCCCTCTCCCTCTCCTTTCTTCCTTTCCCTCTCCCTCTCCCTCTCCCTCTCCTTCTTCCTTTCCTCTTCCCTTAGCCTTCTGCCTTTCCTCTCCTTCCTTTCCTATCTACTCTCCTTCTTCCTTTCCCTCTCCCTCTCCCTCTCCTTCTTCCTTTCCCTCTCCCTCCATCCCTCTATGGACCTCTCCCTCTCCCTCTCCTTTTCCTCTCCCTCTCCCTCTCCTTCTCCCTCTCCTTCTTCCTCTTCCTCTCAGCTCCCTCTCCCTCTCCCTCTTCCTCTCCTTCTTCCTTTCCCTCTCCCTCTCCCTCTTCCTCTCCTTCTTCCTTTCCCTCTTCCTCTCCTTCTTCTCTCCTCTCCAGCAGGTAATTGGTGCCATGCCAGCTGCTTCTCCCCCTCTGCTCCACCTTGCCACCTGGTGGTGGTGTCTGGTACTGTTGTTGCCCCCACAGCCCCAGGCCCTGACCCAGCCACAGCCGGACCCTAACCCAGAGAAGGCCTCTCCCGCTGGGCAGGCCTTCCCTCACCTGTCCCTGGATGGATCCCCCCTCAGCCACCTCCTCCTGGACCCCAGGTCTGGTCAGCTGTACGTGGGGGCGGTCAACCATCTCTACCACCTGTCCCCTGACCTCCAGGTAATAATGTTTGTAATCACTTGTACAGTCCATAGCTTTCTATTGAGCAGTTTCCCAGACACAGATTAGCTTAGTCCTGGAGATTCTCCATTGAGCTTTTTAGTCTAGGACTAGGCTCAATCGTTGTCCTGGAAACCGTTCCTATATGTTGTCAGTTTCTTTATGTCCCAAAATGGCCCCTATTCCCTATGGGCCCTGGTCAAAAGTAGTGCACTTTAAAGGGAATAGGGTGCCATTAAAATGCTACCTTCTCTTATGTTATCTTGTCTTCAACTTGTCCTAGGTGCTCTCCTTCGGTCAGACTGGACCCAAACTGGATAGTTCTGAGTGCTTACCCCCCATCCTGCCCAAGGACTGCACTACCGCACAAGTGACCCCCAACACTAACAAGATCCTTCTGCTGGAGGAGGGTCTGGCCTTGGCAGGGTCAGAGGTCGGGGCGAGGAGGCTGATCGTGTGTGGAACCCTGTTCCAGGGTATCTGTGACAAGAGGAGTCTGGGTAACGTGTCCGAGGTGCTGTACCAGACCACCAATCCGGTGGACACGCAGTACGTAGCCGCCAACGACCCCCGCGTCTCCACCGTGGGTGTGGTCTTGAACCAAAAGGGGGTTGGGCTTATGCTGGTGGGGCGTGGCTACACCAGTAAAGGCCCCAGCGACATCCCACCAATCACAACTCGCCGTCTGGCCCCCAGCTCCTCCCCCGCCCGCCAGGCCTTCTCCCAAGACGAGGAATTAGGGAAGCTGGTCGTCGGGAGCTACTCAGAGTACAACAACTACTTCATCTCCGCCCATCATCATGGAGATCATGTTTACTTCCTGTTCTCGCGGAGGGATATGTGGCACCGGAAGGAGTACCGGACCTACGTTTCACGTCTCTGCGCCGGGGACCGGAGCTTCTACTCCTACGTGGAGGTTCCGTTAGAATGTTCCGGGGGGTATAACCTCGCCCAGGGGGCTACCCTCGCCAAACACCAGGGGCGACCGGCGCTGTTCGTTGCCATGGCGGCGGGGCAGGCGTCGACGCCCACGGCGACGGGTCGCTCGGCGCTGTGTGTTTATGGGATGTCAGAGATGGATGCGGCGCTGCAGAGGGCCCAGGAGCTGTGTTATACAGAGGGAGGGACAGGAAGTACAGGACAGCAGGAGGCGTACATAGAGTATGAGGTGTCCTCCAAATGTCTACGCCTGCCCAAGGTAACTACACACAGAGAGCAGCCTGCCCAAGGTAACTAGACAGAGAGCAGCCTGCCCAAGGTAACTAGACACAGAGAGCAGCCTGCCCACAGTAACTAGACACAGAGCAGCCTGCCCAAGGTAACTAGACACAGAGAGCAGCCTGCCCAAGGTAACTAGACACACAGAGAGCAGCCTGCCCAAGGTAACTAGACAGAGAGCAGCCTGCCCAAGGTAACTAGACACAGAGAGCAGCCTGCCCAAGGTAACTAGACACAGAGAGCAGCCTGCCCAAGGTAACTAGACACAGAGAGCAGCCTGCCCAAGGTAACTAGACACAGAGAGCAGCCTGCCCAAGGTAACTAGACACAGAGCAGCCTGCCCAAGGTAACTAGACACAGAGAGCAGCCTGCCCAAGGTAACTAGACACAGAGAGCAGCCTGCCCAAGGTAACTAGACACAGAGAGCAGCCTGCCCAAGGTAACTAGACACAGAGAGCAGCCTGCCCAAGGTAACTAGACAGCCCTGCCCAAGGTAACTAGACACAGAGAGCAGCCTGCCCAAGGTAACTAGACACAGAGAGCAGCCTGCCCAAGGTAACTAGACAACTAGACACAGAGAGCAGCCTGCCCAAGGTAACTAGACACAGAGAGCAGCCTGCCCAAGGTAACTAGACACAGAGCCCAGCAGCCTGCCCAAGGTAACTAGACACAGAGAGCAGCCTGCCCAAGGTAACTAGACACAGAGAGCAGCCTGCCCAAGGTAACTAGACACAGAGAGCAGCCTGCCCAAGGTAACTAGACACAGAGCAGCCTGCCCAAGGTAACTAGACCTGCCCAAGGTAACTAACACAGAGAGCCCAAGGTAACTAGACACAGAGAGCAGCCTGCCCAAGGTAACTAGACACAGAGAGCAGCCTGCCCAAGGTAACTAGACACAGAGAGCAGCCTGCCCAAGGTAACTAGACACAGAGAGCAGCCTGCCCAAGGTAACTAGACACAGAGAGCAGCCTGCCCAAGGTAACTAGACACAGAGCAGCCTGCCCAAGGTAACTACACAGAGAGCAGCCTGCCCAAGGTAACTAGACACAGAGCAGCCTGCCCAAGGTCACTAGACACAGAGCAGCTCAGTGTGTAGGCTAATATACCTGATTGTACCAATTAAAGTCTTAATTGGATTAGGTGTGTTACTATGCTTGACCGGAACAAAAGCCTGCAGTCATCCTTGTCCTAACACAGGATCAGTATCCCACTACTTAACCTGATGAAGCTGTAAAGCTGCAGTAACATAGAGGATATAGTATTGTTTCACTATTTATGCATTTGCATATTTATTTCAAATTAAATCAAATGTTATTGGTCACATACACATTTTTATCAGATGTTATTGCGGGTGTAGTGAAAATGCTTGTGTTCCCAGCTCCAACAGTACAGTAGTATCTAACAAATACACACACATCTAAAAGTAAAATAATGGAATTAGAAAATATATCAATTATTGGGTAGATGTATGTCCCAGGATGAGTGACAAGCTGCCTCGGTGCTGGTAGGTCTATGGTAGGTCATGCTCTTGTGAGTGACAGCTGCCTCGGTGCTGGTAGGTCTATGGTAGGTCTGCTCTGTGAGTGACAGCTGCCTCGGTGCTGGTAGACGTCTATGTTAGGTCTGATCTGTGAGTGACAGATGCCTCGGTGCTGGTAGGTCTATGGTAGGTCTATGCTCTGTGAGTGACAGCTTGCCTCGGTGCTGGTAGGTCTATGGTAGGTCTGCTCTGTGAGTGACAGCTCGCCTCGGTGCTGGTAGGTCTATGGTAGGTCTGCTCTGTGAGTGACAGCTGCCTCGGTGCTGGTAGGTCTATGGTAGGTCTGCTCTGTGAGTGACAGCTGCCGCGGTGCTGGTAGGGTCTATGGTTAGGTCTGCTCTGTGAGTGACAGCTCGCCTCGGTGCTGGTAGGTCTATGGTAGGTCTGCTCTGTGAGTGACAGCTGCCTCGGTGCTGGTAGGTCTATGGTAGGTCTGCTCTGTAGGACTAGTGACAGCTGACATCGGTGCTGGGTAGGTATATGGTAGGTTCTGCTGCTTGTGAGTGACCAGCTGCTCTCGGTGGTGCTGGTAGGTCTATGTTAGGTCTGCTCTGTGAGTGACAGCTGCCCGGTGCTGGTAGGTCTATGGCTAGGTCTGCTCTGTGAGTGACAGACTGCCTCGGTGCTGGTAGGTGTATAGGTAGGTCTGCTCTGTGAGTGACAGCTGCCTCGGTGCTGGTAGGTCTATGTTAGGTCTGCTCTCCCGTGAGGACAGATGCCTCGGTGCTGGTAGTGTCTATGTTAGGTCTGCTCTGTGAGTGACAGCTGCCTCGGTTGCTGGTAGGTCCTATGGTAGGTCGCTCTGTGAGTGACAGCTGCCCGGGTGCTCGTAGGTCTATGGTATGGTATGCTCTGTGAGTGACAGCTGCCCGCGGTGCTGGTAGGTCTATGGTAGGTACTGCTCTGTGAGTGACAGCTGCCTCGGTGGCTGGTAGGTCTATGCGTAGGTCTGCTCTGTGAGTGACAGCTGCCTCGGTGATGGTAGGTCTAGGTCAGGTCCTGCTCTGTGAGTGACAGCTGCTCCGGTGCTGTCGGTGAGCTGGTGAGTCAGCTGCCTCGGTAGGTCTGCTCTGTGAGTGACAGCTGCCTCGGTGCTGGTAGGTCTATGTTAGGTCTGCTCTGTGAGTGAGGACAGCTGCCTGCCTCGGTGATGGTAGGTCTATGTTAGGTCTGCTCTGTGAGTGACAGCTGCCTCGGTGCTGGTAGGTCTATGTTAGGTCTGCTCTGTGAGTGGACAGCTTGCCTCGGTGATGTGTAAGGTCTATGTAGGTCTGCTCTGTGAGTGACAGCTGCCCTCGGTGCTGGTAGGTCTATGGTTAGGTCTGCTCTGTTGAGTGACAGCTGCCTCGGTGCTGGTAGGTCTATGGTAGGTTCCGCTCTGTGCGTGACAGCTGCCTCGGTGCTGGTAGGTCTATGTTGGTCTGCTCTGTGAGTGACAGCTGCCATCGGTGCTGGACTAGGTCTATGTTAGGTTCTGTTGCTCTGTTGAGTGACAGCTGCTTCGGTGCTGGTAGGTCTATGTTTAGGTTGCTCTGTGAGTGACAGCTGCCTCGGTGCTGGTAGGTCTATTGTAGGTCTGCTCTGTGAGTGACAGCTTGCCTCGGGACCTGGGTAAGTATATGGTGAGGGTATGCACTCGTGAGGGACAGACTGCCTCGGTGCTGGTAGGGGGGGGTCTATGGTAGGTATGCTAGTGGGAGTGGACAGCTGACCTCGTGTGCTGGTAGGTCTATGGTAGGTAGCTCTGTGGAGTGGACAGATGCCTCGGTGCGGTAAGGTTCTATGGTCGGTCTGCTCCTGTGAGTGGGACAGCTGCAATCGGTGCTGGTAGGTCTATGGTAGGTCTGCTCAGTGAGTGACAGCTGCTATCGGTGACTGGTAAGTCTATGGTAGGTCTGGCTCTGCGAGAGTGAACAGCTGCATCGGTCGTTGGTCACGGCTATGTCTAGCGTGTCTGCTCTGTGAGTGTACAGCCGCCTCGGGCTGCCAGTCGGTAGGTCTATGTTAGGTCTGCTATGCTGAACAGGGACAGCGGCCTCGCGTGCTGGTTTTAGGGACATGTTAGGTCTGCTCTGTGAGTGACAGCTGCCTCGGTGGGGGCTGGTAGGTCTATGGTAGGTCTGCTGATTGGAGTGGACAACAGCCTCGGAGCGGGTAGGTTTATGGTAGGTACTGCTCTAGTTGAGTGACAGCTGCCTCGGTGTGGTGTAGGTCTATGGTCATGCGTTGCTACTATCACTGCCTACTCAATCCTCAGCAGTCTCGCTCTCCACATGACACGGACAACACACACCACACACACCACACACAACACACACATCACAACACACAACACAACATACAACACACACACGACACACACTCTCACGGATCCTAATGAGGAGGCCACCATAAGTGGTCGCGGTACGGATGTCAGCTGTTGTTCAACGCCCGACAATTGCTAATTAACCCATCTGCAACTGATTGTCAGTTCGGCTCGGTATTGGATAGCATGTGATTTTTATGTAAGGTTTCGAAATATTGTATCAGTTTATATGACGCTGATAAAAGAACAGAACCTCTACAGACGGCATCTAATATGCACATTCAAAGTCTGCCTCAATATGCTGAAATAAAGAAATCCTATTTACTCCATCCCTGTTCCCCAGTTAAACGTACGCCTACATTTGGTTTGTTCATTTTACTAGCAATAAACGATTAATTCTGAAGGAGCTCAAATTACGGCTATTTTAAAGGGCTACAAAGTGAAGTACGTACAGAAAATGGTTTGTCAGAGCTGGTAAGGGTGGTGGAAGAAACTTGATTGGCCTGCACTAAAGCCCCCGTGGTGAACCTCAAATCCCCATCGAACGCACTTTTGGCATCAATTGGTAACGCGGACTTGGCTGAGCGTCGCTAGGCATTAATCACCCAATCATCAGTGACCGAACATCACTCTAATGCTTCTTCGTGAGCGAATGGAAGCAAAGTACCCCGCAAGCAAGTGTTCCAAACATCTAGTGGGAAAGCCTTCCCAGAAGATTGGTGGTGCGTTTGCTATATGCATGCAAAGGGGGGACCCAACTCCATATTAAGGCCCTGATTATGGAATGGAGATGATTAGGATGATATTAGATGCCACATTGGTAGTGTAACCTAATCAGGCCCGACAGGACACTTGCAATTGACACATTTATGAAATTGCTATCCCTAGTTTACTAAAAGCATGCACCCATTAAGGAAATGACTGTTAAAAACTGTTAAATCCCCGAAAAGGGGATTGATGACGAAATTGAAAAAATAAATGTGTATGGAGTTGAGGAGGGACGAGGCAAAATGGAAATGGCCAAAATAGGTTCTGGCTGCACAACACGATATGGCAAAAAAAAAAAGAAACGTACTGGCAAATTGAGAAATCATGTGACATAAACTGAATAAAAAAGAAGAAGAAACTACACTATGAAACAAAGATAAAATGACAAAGAATTATAGTAAAAAGCATTTGAAAGAGCACCTTCAATGAAAATGTTATAGGGAAAAAAGGCAAACTCAGCTCCATCATTCATGAATCAGCAATAGAGCATCACAAAATTCAAACAATATCTCCCATCTACTTTAGTGATTTATTTCATTGAATACAGCAAAAAAAGTAGACATGACAACAAACGCTGACACATACACATCCAAGTATATCTGATGGCAAATTCTGAAAAGACAAAGCATTGTACAATTTTAAAGTCGAATTCGTAAAGTTGAGTGTGAAGAGGTGAAAAAAATAAAATGGTTGAATCTATCAACAATGACAAGCCATAAACGGGGATCGAAACAACAAATATGAATGGAAAATTACATATAGGATAAATAGTGGATGGATATTGCCACTAGTAATATTCTGAACATATACTTCAATTTAAGGCCTACTAGAATAAACGTGTTTAGCCCATCAGGGCTCTCGGAGGGAAAATCAAAAGTCATTACGCTAACCAAGAATAGTTAAAGCCCCCTTTACTGGCTGAAAAAATAGACGACCGAATACAAGCAACTGTTACCAAAAAACACGGCAATTAGTAAAACTTTTTTGGAAACAATAATATGATTAATTGTTTGTCAGACAAGCCAGATACAAAAGTGAGTTATTTATACAGTAAACAAAATGGACAACAGACTTTCAGCATTGCTTATAGGATAAGGACATCTACAAACAAGCTCAGACTAAAAATAACACAAATTGAGACATGGATGACAAACTTAACAACAAATAATAACAAGATAACTAGCTATAATGATAAGCATACTGTGTCCATGAAAAGTATATAGGTTGTAGGTTGGGAGCTTTCGGGAAAAGAGCACAAGTAGTTAGAAACGATATGGAATATAAGAAACGGCAAACCGGATGGACCATCATGAAAATGACGGAGAGGTTTGAGAAGTAGAAAGAAAGGATTACTAGGAAGTCAGGAGAAGGAAAAAACAACTAACAAAATATAATTATGGGTAAAATTGACTGTGTCCATAAAATAGCAGATAGTAAGTATAGGCTGGAAGTAGAAGGCCTAAGCATTGTTGTTCACTAAATAAACCCCAAGGAGGGAAAAGAGAGAGGGGGGTTGGGGAAAGTAATAAAGGGGAAATTATAAGGTAAAAAGAGTGGGGGGGAGGTGAAGGGCATTGCAAGAAAATTACATTGAGATAGAAGAAGAGAAAGATCTAATCTGAGAATATGTTAAGCTGAGAAGGAAGAAAAGGATTGAAGAGAAAGGGGAACAAAGGAAAAGAGAAGAAAGAAATGATTGGCGGAGATTGATGTGAAAAAGATGGCTAGGCGTACGATAGACTAGACTCTCAGTTGCCGCTTTGACATTAATCGATAATAGCTACTGCTAGCTAAAGGCAAAAACGTTACAAATATGAAGCTATGTGAAACCCAGCCAGCCCCAGACCATGCGGATCAAGAAAGACCTGATCTCACAGAACCAGCAGATGTGTAGGATTGGGCAAACAAGTACATCAAATAATGAAAGACGTCTAAAGATCTATATATCCAAGTAAACACTAAGAATAAGAAGAATTCTAACCTGAAGAAGTACACAGACAGGATTCGAGAAGTACTGATACTAGAAGGAGCATTGCATTAGCCTTTTGAAGGTAAAGACCAGTGTAGTCTATGTATGCGGATGAGACTCATAACTATAAACATGTCAAGCGAGCTAGAGGAATAGACTGCAACAGATCAACACAGAATGCCGTTCAGTTTCACGAAGTGAAGTGAACGAAGGAAAAGAATAGGTCCTCAAATATTATCTTAAAAACATAGAGAAATAGTAATTGGGGGAAAATCATTCACTAAACCCTCAACCGCAACCTTAAATCTTTTGATAAATCTATGTGCAGAATTAGAGCAAGATTGCAGGAGAACCATATCGCATCGAGCAAACCGCATACTGATGGTAAACTTTCATGGTCGGTCAAAACATGTGAATACACAAGTAGCTAAGATCGGAGGCGAAGTAAACTGTCCCATAATAAAAGCAGGCTCATGACCTTCTTGAACCGCACTATCAAACAACGGCAGTTCATACAGGCCCTATGTTGCTGACACGCGACTACCCTGATTCTCAAGTAAATGTGAAGTCAGGGTGCCATATAAAAAAGGAACTTAGACTGAGTATATGCATAGTCTGGCTCAGAAACTGCAGGAATTACGTCTGGCTCTTGCAGTAACACAGGAGAGCTGCTCAATAATAAAATGCATGTCAATCTCTCTGGCTCAAAGTGGAGCGGAAGATAGAGATTGAATTCATCACTCCTTGTATTGTGAAGTGAGTATTGACATGTTTGAATGCAGCCGAGGCGTATAGTTTGAACCGATGGCGCCTGCACAGCGAACCATGCATACCCGACACAAGACATTGCCACAGAGTACTCCTTCACGGCTCCCCAAGTCACAAGAAAAGACTAGTAGAGGAAGGAGCACAGTAACTACACCAGCAGCTATAGAGCTACATGGAACTCTAATACACACATCAGGGAACTGATGACCAGCAGTACAATGAGATTAAAAACAGACAAACATATATCCCCTCCCCCTGGAAAACAGCAGGGGACTTACGAAGCAACAAAACATAGACACAAACACGCACACACACACAACATGATAAAACACGTAACATGGATTTTTGGGTTGTAGATATGTGGTAGTGGAGTAGGGGCCTGAGGGCACACAGTGTGTTGTGAAATCTGTGAATGTATTGTAATGGTTTTAAAAGGGATAACTGCC